>JAMKCH010043365.1:0-27474 GCA_023653785.1 Ophioderma brevispina
GAATCGTCAGACCCAAGCATGCCAAACTGGAGCGCACTGGGGACAGCGTTTGGGACGCTTAGTTGCAGACCAGATCCACCAAGACAGCAATCAGAATTATTGACTGCCTCCTCTACAGAGCTATAGAATCCATAGATGAACACCGCATGCTCCAACAAGCAGATCTTAAACACTTAGTGACTGTCTTATATTATATGGACAATGTCGTTCAATATATACAAAAATGCAAAATATTAGTACTACAAAGGACAACCCATTTTCAGCTGCAAATTGCTGGAGATGTCAAAAATGTCAAAACCATCCGTATCTAGGATTTAACTTTACATATGATATATTGGCCTCCATTTGTATTAAAATATTATTTTATTTATTTCTCCAATTTTTTGAGAAAAAAATTTCTAAAAAGAAGTACATTGTTTATGTTGAAAAGAGCAGGGATTCCCTAGTGCTTTCTTGAGATCACGCCTGTTGTTTACAACTATAGTAGGATTTTTATTCCTGTCAGTTCATAAAAGGTTTCGGGCGCGTTTTCGACGATCTTCATTCTGAAAAGGTGTATTCTTTACCAATGAGTACACATCGACAATGAAATTTGACTGTCCGATTACCGGTGTGAAGCAGATATAATCGGTAGGAGCCATAGTCCGGGCTCATAGACAACAACGAAATAAAAGGCGTGAAACTAATGTGCGTCAAAGAGTCAACTGAATCGGCTGCCCTATTGTTCACCATTGTCCGGACCTATTGAGTAGCGGCGGACAATGG
Source organism: Ophioderma brevispina (assembly GCA_023653785.1). NCBI lineage: Eukaryota > Metazoa > Echinodermata > Ophiuroidea > Amphilepidida > Ophiodermatidae > Ophioderma > Ophioderma brevispina. Next base: position 766 of record JAMKCH010043365.1, read on the forward strand.
TCTTTAAACCGGCTAAGATTAAGGCCATAATTAAAAAAATGTCCCTTTTCTGACGAAAGCAAAAGGAAAAAAGAAAATATTACAGGCATAATGCACGAATAAATTTAAAAAACCAAACTTGAAAACATACTTTGAACATTCAACATAAGAAAATGAACGAATAAGTAAATTATTACACACCAAGTTCGTTAGTCATAAGGGATATTAGAAAATCGGATACGTTACATATTTATTCGTCTATTCCAGAAATAATATTTGACCGCTGGTCCAATCATTTAAGTCGCGGTATTAGCGTGTTGGGTAACTTATAACAAACTCATAATTTAATGGTCTAACTCCTCTTCACCCAGCCTTCGATGTTAGACACTTATCTACGTTCTTTGATTGACACCAAACAAAGGAATCGATAGCGTGTCTCGAACTTTACGAACAATTCTATTCATTGAATGAAACCTTTACATATTCGATTACAAAAAAGTTCATGTAAATGGGTTTTAAAGATCTTTTTTGTTGAACAAGTTGAGCATTTCAGCTGTTAATACGGCTTTTTTTAGTTTTCCATCTCAACACATACCCCTCCAACTGAGTTCTTACCATCGACAATATGCGTTACGACAGGGTTTACCGACAGGAATAAAAAATCAGCTATAGATGAATTGCACAAGAGGGGGAATGGGAATTCCCCAAAATGTAAATTAGAAAAACTGAGGTCAACTTGTTATATGCTTGAGATCAAAACAAATGAAAAAAATAGGTACTTCCCCAGGAGTTCTATTTCATATAAAAGGTTTTGCAATTGCGATGATGTCATTTATGTGAAATCTGATTGACAGTGCTAAGTTATGTTTATGAATATAATGTTGTATGTAATACCTATTTTTAGGGTATAGGAAATACTAGGTTATGAAATATTGTGTATATAAGGTGAACTTGGCCAGAAGATTGAGGGACAGCCACCGGTAACAGTAGCTAGAAGTTATAGCTAGTTTTGATCTGCCCTGCCGTACCTGTACTGTACCTAGTGCCATGATTATAATAATTCCAGTGAGGAAAGTCGCTCTTGTAATTATTTTACTGTCGTCTTTGAAGCCAAAAGTCTGGGAATCAAAATAGGATTCCAATTGTGGAAGATGGGAATCATGGTGAATATCTTGGACTGATCTACTGTGCATATTGTGTTTTCCTTCACACAGGAGTCTTATCAACTGTGGTCGTCTTGAACTGGCTGGACAAAAGTTATCATCAGGACTGGAAGATACCCTTAGACACATTACCCGATTTTATAAGTGTGACTTTGCATGCTGTCATTTGAAGATTCGCTGTGAGGACAATCCTGAACTGCAACGCTCTGTTAACTTGGGACATTGGTGGACTCTAATAAGTATCATTAATTATTGTGTGTAATTTTATATATGTAATATTGTTTTGGACATACCAAATTCTTGTTCCAATCCGATTTAAATCATTAAATCTGTTTTATTAATAAAATTTAGTTTCGTTGGTGCACAAGGCCGTTTTATTTGTGTTTAAAAGTATTTATGACCTTTGACACCATTAGATGTCATAACAGGAATTGGGGGCTCGTCATCGGAATTAAATTGGATAAATTTGCGCACTCTTGTTCAGAATTTACACATTAAATTAAACGGTGATAATATCAAATTTTGTTTGTGTATTATAATGCAAGCACCACTGTATAGTTTGGTTCAAGTTAACATAGTATGTGTTGTAGAGTTATAGACACAATTGAGTTTAGTTAACCCCGAAGAGTTCATTGGGCAAAAAACTTGAGAAGTTTGATGCAGCTGAGAAAGCCTGAGTTAACGAAAAATAGCCAAGCATTTAGGACTTGAAGGCAAAAACAGCAAATTTTGTTGGAAAAAAATCATCAAAATAATCTTGATTGAAAAGTTGTCCAGGAAGATGCTTGGGATAGTTCATATTGGATAGGATAGAAGAGGTTCTGGATCAGGGCACAAGTGATGCCGTAAAATTAAAAGAGATTGAAATGAAAATGCAATTGGAAAAAAAGACAAATTGGAGATGGAACAAAGCAAAAAGAAATAGAAATGCAAATTCAAAAGGAACAGAAAGAAAAGGAAATTGAATTAGAAAAAGAAAAGTTGCAACTGCAAATGCAAAAAGAAATGCAACAAGAAGAAATGGAAATGCAAAATGAAATGAAACAGAAAGAGATGGAATTGCAAATACAAAAGGAATTGGAAAAGGAAAAATTGCAAAATGAGATGAAACAAAAAGAGCTTGAAGCTCCGTTAGAGTTAGAAAAATTGAAACAACAGGCTAGCTCGTCAGACTCTTCCAAGCCCTCTGGTTTTGATGCGGCGAAAAATATTCGCCTGGTTCCAAAATTTCAGGAGCAAGAAGTAGACAAATACTTCTTACACTTTGAGAAAATTACCAATAGCTTGAAATGGCCCAATGAGTCTTGGACCTTGTTGCTACAGTCAGTGTTCATTGGTAAAGCTCGAGAAATATATTCGGCCATGTCATTAGACAGATGTAGTGATTATGATCAGGTTAAGCAGGCAGTGCTCAAAGAATATGAATTGGTGCCAGCTGGAAAAAGGGAATTGACACAGAAAAAGTAAGGGATGACTTAAGCCTTTTGTTTTGGAGGGATTTGAGTGTCACTTTCAGGTGATAGTTTAGATCCAAACCAATTAGCTCATGCGGGACACGTGCTTGTGCGAACAGTCTATGATATTGGAGGATGCACTCCATTGATATGTAGGTTCCACACGGAACTAGTGCATGTGATTCAGGGTAGGTATGGATTGTATTAGTGTCCCTCTTCACAAAATTAATTGGAAATCAGGTTGGTTTCTGGAAACTGTCACAATTGGTGTGAGACAATAACTCCCAGTAAAAGGCGGTGGGCTACCAATGTTGTTAGGGAATGGATTTGGAGGAGGGAAAGTACTCCCAGATCCCATAGATTACCAGGTGCCTGTACAGTGGGATTATTTGATTTTGATTAAATTTCCCAGCATGGGCCGTAGTAACTAGGTCAATGACAGAAAAACAGCCTCAAGGAAAAAACAGTGAGCAGGTGATGAGTTCAAATACTCATAATATATAGAGCGTCGAGGATATCTTGGTCCCAAAGTTAGAGGATACTTTCTCTCAAAACGTTAGGGAATTTGGAGGTCATCTTCCCTCTCAGGGGGAGAATTAAATTCCAGGTAGTGAACAAAACCAGCCTCTGAGAACAGACAAAGTGACAGCTGGTATCAACAATGAAAATCCAGACGCGAGCTCATGATTAGAGTTAGGGACTGTTAAAGGAGACCATTTAAGCCATGACAGCTGGTAATTAGACCAACAAATGGACCCCAGCACCGTAAAGAGTTAGACGAGGAGGGCATTGACGCAAACAGGAAAGCGAGTGAAAATTCTGGGTGTGTCTACAAGCAAAATGGTGTCCTCATGAAAAATGGCGGCACCTGATGCACCATGTAGCTAAGAATGGAAGGTTGGGCATCAAATTGTAGTGCCCAAGGTATACCATAGGGAAGTAGGCCTAATAGGCATAGCCCATGATAAGCCCCATGGCAGGAGACTTAGGTGTGTGGAATGAAGAAAACATTATGACAGATTAGGAGTCATTTTTGGTGGCCTACACTCAGAAAAGATGTGTCTGAGTAAGACTTGTCACACATTGTCAAATGGTGGGCAAGCCCAATCAGAAATTCCTACTCTCCCTTGCAACCAATACCAGCATTGATGAGCCATTTAGAAGGGTCTGATAGATTCCGTAGGACCACTTCCAAAGACAAGTCAGGAAAAATCAGTATGTTACGACCATCATGTGTGCTTCCACAAAATTCCCTGAGGCTATACCATTGAGAAATATTAGGGCACAGGATATAGGGAAAGCTCTAACACGTTTTTCACCCTAATAGACCTTCCGAACTCAATTCAGTCGGATCAAGGATCATATTTCATGTCAGGGTTTGTTCCAACAAGTCATGGAACAGTTGGGAATTTCCCAGTACAGTTTTTCAGCATACCAACCAGAATCCCAGGGGGCCCTAGAAAGGTACCAACAAACATTGAACACAATGATCAAAGATTTTGTTTGAATTTGAGAGGGATTGGGATGAGGGAGTTTAACTCGTTATTGCTACCAGGGAGGCCTGTACAAGAGTTAAGAGTTATTCGGATTCAGTCCATGTTGAGTTTGTGTTGGTTTACAAAGTAGGGGACCATGAAATACTGAAAGAGAAGGGGTTGTGTGAAAAATCCTGATGTGGAATTTGCTAGCTAGGTTCAATTCAGACACAAGCTCCAAGAGCCCAGAAATGCTATAAACAAAATCTCAAACAGAGACAGGCAAAAATGAAAACATGGTATATTATGACAAATTAAGATGCCGGCACTGGTATTCAAACCAGGTGACAAAGTTTTGGCACTTTTTCCAATTCAAGTTGGAATAGTTTGCAAGCTAAGTATTCTGGACCATATGAGATTGAGAACGAGAACAAAGTGGTAGGGGAGACTTGACTATTGATCAAAACACCAGGTAGACGTAAAATCACCATAAATATGCCTCAAAGAGTATAAGGAAAGAGATTGTGATAAAAACATAAGCATTGCGTGTGTCTGTAGTGTCAACTAGTGTTAGTGATGAGTGTGAAATGATGACATCACAGAGTCAGTGCTGAATAAGACAGCACTGTAAAAGGAAAATGATTATGTGTCAAATTGCAAAATTCTGACAACTTGCCAATTTAGACACGAAATAGGTCACTCCAAGAAAGCAACAAAGTTAATTGAAATAATTAATTCACAAGTTTAAGTGGGAAAAGGAAAACATATTTCCTGATGTACCCAGTCAAAAACACATGTCATGAAACTCAGACATTGATGTAGGTGCGTCGGATCCGACAAAGCAATATACTTAGAGGGTGAAAAAACAAAGAAAAAATCAATCAAGTTGCAACATATCTGAAAGTGAGGTGAAGTTACCATGTTTAGACAAGGGAATTATTGAGCAGACAATGAGGAATGGAGCTCCCCATGTCTTCTGGTTCCCAAACCTGATGGTTCATTCGTTTTGTCACAGATTTTCGGAGGAAAGTCAACCTCTGTTTCAAAACTGACTCACTTTATCCGATCCCATGAATTGATGATTGCATGGATTAGTTGGCAAGTTCCTCAATGACCGATGCCAAAGAAATTTCAGGACCTTTGTACGGTACGATGCCTATACCAATACAAAAGAAGAATGGCATTGGTCTCAGAAATTCTGCCGCAATATTCAAAAGGATTAGTGAACAGAGTAGTCGCAGACATAGAAAATTGTGAAGCCTATGGGGATGATCTCCTTGTGTACAGCGAGACATGGGAAGAACACGTGAGACATCCCCATCAATTGTTTGAGAAATTATCTCAAGCAGGGTTAACTGTGAATCTGGCGAAAAGTGAATTTTGCCATGCAAATGTCACATACTTAGGGCATGTTGTAGGACAAGGGCAAATTAGTCCAATCACTGCAAAAGTTGAAGAAATTGAGAAATTCCCCACACCACAGAGAAAACGAGATCTCATGAGATTTCTAGGTATGGTCGGGTATTACAGAAAATACTGCCCAAATTTCTCAGAAATTGCGTGTTCGCTGACTAACCTTTTGAAGAAAAACGCAAAATTTGTGTGGTCAGAGCAATGCCAAAAAGCATTTGAGAAAATCAAGTCTAATTTGATGAATGCGCCAGTTTTGATTGCACCAGACTTTCAGAAACAATTCAAGTTGGCAGTTGATGCCAGTGATGTAGGCTGTAGTGGAGTTCTCATGCAAGCAGATGAAAATTATATAGATCATCCTGTATGTTATTTCTCTAAGAAGTTTGACAAACATCATAAAACTACTCAACAATTGAGAAAGAATGTCTCGCTTTGCTATTGTCATTGCAAAATTTTGAAGTGTACTTGAGTACAACAGTGCACCCATTTCTAGTGTACACGGATCACAATCCGTTGACTTTCATCCACAAGATGAAAATAGAAATCAGAGACTCGTCAGGTGGAGTTTAACTCTACAAGAATACAATCTGGACATAAGACATATCAAAGAGAAAATGTCTTGGCAGATGCCTTGTCCATAGCTGCCTAAACTTTTATCAGAAAATTTAGTATACAAAATTTACAACTTGTAATATATATAGACTGAGGCAGCAATGCAAGAATATTATAAAAGTGTTTTAAAATTACCACTGGCTAAAACTATGTTAAAAGTACACCAAAATGGTTTTAAAGGTATAAAAACCCAGATTTTGAAATGTTCATTTCATTAAATTTTCTCTTTAAGGGGAGGATATTATATTAGCCTCCATTTTGATTAAAAATATTATTTTCTCAATTTAATTTGAGAAAAGGTATCTTCATGGGAAAAGTACTGTGTTTATGTTGAAAAAAGAGCAGGGGAATTCCCTAGTGCTATATGAGTATCGCACCTGTGTTTACAACTAAATAGACGTGCACAGAGGGAAATGGGGATTTCCCAAGATGTAAATTAGAAACGCGTCAACTTGTTTAATGCTTTGAGTCAAAACAGATTGCAAAATAGGTAATTCACCATGGAGTTATTATATAAAATGGTGCACATGCAGATGATATTAAGTAATGTCAAATCGATTTGACAGGCTAGGGTTAGGTTATGATGATATGTTGATAAATTAATACCTATTTTTAGGTCTTAGAAATACTAGTTATGAAATATGGTGATATACGGAGAACTTGGTCAGAAGATACGGGAGCCAGCAGCCACCAGTAAACGTAGCTAGAAGTTATCGCAAGTTTTGATCTGCAATGAGGAGCAGACCTGTAACTCAGTTCAGTTTTTCACCATTACTATAATAATATACAAAAGATTTACCACTGGTGGGTTGACCAAAGGGAGCAGAGCTCGAAAGTATCGGGCCCACCCGAAAAAAAGTTAGGAACCACAAAAAATGGGTGCAAGACGAGAGGACAAAGAACAGTGACGATAGACCAACAAGATGTGTATTATGACTAGACAAACACGAGACATGTGAGGACAGACGCTAATGTTGGCACTGGCCGTTTTGAAAAACGACTAATTACACTGTCCAAAGTAAACAAAGGTCAAAGTATATTTGTGAACAATATTGATCGTGAACAAATGCCTAGAGAAATATGGTTGAAAGGTTACGCTAACCATATTAGCACTTGCACATGATTAACATGGCTAATTGGATTGGAAGAGGGCAAGTGACAAAAACAAAAAATGCTGGAAACAGATCATTAGTCACCAAAAAACTATGGCCTAAAAAGCTATATTAATTAACCCTATTTTACTTGGAACAGGGGTACATTACATAATGAAAACGTAATACAAGAGCAAATATATATGAAAATTACGCATATAATATGTGTAAGATATATACTACATATAATGCCTAATTGTGTTGGTACTATAGAAGATTTCAATTTAAGTAAGACACCATACATGCAGGACTCGCCTGTACTGACTAGTGCCAGGGATTTAATATTCAATGGTGAGCGAAGCGATGGAATATTCTACTGTAGTCTTTGAAGCAAAATGCGGGGAATCAAAATAGGATTCCAAATTGTGGACCTGATATACTGTGGAATATTAGGGTCGTCGACGGAACTTATTCAACCTTGTCGTCTGGAACTGCTGGACAAAAGTTATCTTCAGCACTTGAGAAGATACACTGGGATATTACCCGAGGATTTATAAGGGTGACTTTGCATGCTGTCATTTTGGAGTCTTCGAGGTGAGGACATATCATCGTTGAACTGCAACGCTTCTGTTACCTTGGGGGACATTTGTGGACTATACTAGTATCAATCTTAATTATAACTAAATTGTGTGTAATTTTAGGATAGTAATATTGTTTTGGACATACAAATTCTTGATCCAATCTGATAAAATCATTTAATCTGTTTTAGTATATAAAGTTTAGATCACTTGGCTCAGGCTCATGTTATTTGTGGTTGAAAGGCTATTTCGAACCTTTGACATCCATCCAATAACCTCAAATGGTCACTTCCCATAAATATAAAAAAATCACGGCAAAGGCTAATTGTGGTCCTGTGGAGATTGCCGACTGCAGCAGGGGGGGGGGGGTAGGACACGATCTGCTCGAATTTGAGGCATTGGTGATTTCTAAACGGTAATTTGGTGGAACTGCCCGTGCATTTACTATAGCCGTCTCGGTCCCGTGACACTAAAACATCATCTCTTAAACCTTTGTGACAAAAGATTTAGTAATATCATGATTTAAATTAAAAAAAAATATGTACTTCTTCAAAAATCCGTCGGGGTTAGGGATTAACCCCGCCTGCAAAATAGTTAATTTCCAAATAACGGTCATTTAGATTTAAATCCTCGTGACCAGGCCATAGTATTTAGTAAAGTCTGTGTGTAAGTTCGATATGCGGCCATGAGGCGCTCCTCCTACCTTAAGTCTTGAAACAGAACTAGCACCCGGGAGTAGTTGATGCCGTTTTGAATTTGCGGTTGCGGTTAGGTTGGCAGGTCCTACCCCCCTGGACGCAGTGAAAATTAGTGTACTTGGAATTAGAGAAAGAAAAAGCAAGGGAAAAGCACCTTATTTCATCGTACGTGCAAGACAAAAATGGAATTTCCCTAGTGCTAAAAGGTTTGTCCGATGAGATTGTCAAAGCCGCTATATACGATAATCCAACAAGCTTCGTGCAAAGCAAGGATTGCCCAACTAAGGTAGTTCCTAAACAACAGCAGGAATCTCCCAGGGAGGACACCTTAGCACCGTATCTTTTTGTGATTGGGGTGGACGACATCCTTAGACAAAGTCTCGACCCCATCCAAGACAAAGGCCTCGCTATCAAGCGGAAGCGATGCAGATGATCTTGCCCTGACAGCTGATCAACTGTACAATACCCAAGACTTGTTAACATCACTGGAGGATGCTGCAGCTAAGGTTGGTCTAGTTTTCAATGCAAAGAAGACCGAATGAGGACGAGAGACATCTACCTATATGTTCTAATGATGGCACAAAACTCAAAAAAAAAAAAAAAAAAAAGTGGATTAACCCCGCTGCAAAATAGTGTAATTTCCAATAACGGTCATTTAGATTTAAATATTCGTGACCAGGCCTAGTCTTTAGTCAAGTCTGTGTGTAACCGTTCGATATGCGTCAGAGCGCCATCCTACCATTAAGTCTTTGAAACAGACTAGCACCCGGGAGTTGATGCCGTTTTGAATTTGCTGTTGCTGTTAGGTTGGCATGTCCTACCCCCCTGGACTGCAGTGAAAATTAGTGTATTTGGAATAAGAGAAAAGCACGGAAAAGCACCTTATTTCATCGCACGTGCAAGACAAAAATGGAATTTCCCTAGTGCTAAATTGGTGTCCCAGATGAGATTGTCAAAGCCGCTATATACGATAATCCAACAAGCTTCGTGCAAAGCAAGGATGGCCCTACTAAGGAGTTCCTAACAACAGCAGGAATCCTCCAGGGAGACACCTTAGCACCGTATCTTTTTGTGATTGTGGTTGACTACATCCTTAGACAAAGTCTCGACCCCATCCAAGACAAAGGCCTCGCTATCAAGCGGAAGCGATGCAGATGATATTGCCCTGACAGCTGATCAACTGTGCGATACCCAAGACTTGTTAACATCACTGGAGGATGCTGCAGCTAAGGTTGGTCTAGTTTTCAATGCAAAGAAGACCGAATGAGGACGAGAGACATCTACCTATATGTTCTAATGATGGCACAAAACTCAGGGAGGTCAGTGACTTTAAGTACCTTGGGTCCTATGTTGCTGACAACAGGAAGGATTTCCTGAAACGCCAAGGACAAGCCTGGGATGACTGTAATAAGCTTCATAACATTTGGCAATCAAGTATAGCAAAGTCAACAAAGCTAGCATTCTTTATAGCTTGTGTTGAGAGCATTCTTCTATATGAAGCCGGAACCTGACCATGAAGAAAGAGTTTCAAGATCGCCTTGATGGCACATATACCATGCTTCTCATGAGGAACTTCCTAGCCTAATGAGGGATAAAGACTTCTGGCATGGCACTGGAATCTCGGTTGCGGCCGCCAGATGATGATGATGATGATATTGGATAATGCAATATGTTTTTACATTTTCCGAGGCCAATCGCAACAAATTAAAAGTTGACTTTGAATCAATTGAGAAATCCCCCACACCACAGAGCAAAAGGAGTCTCATGCAATTCTTAGGTATGGTTGGGTATTACAAAAACACTGTTCAATTTTCTCACAAATTGCGCATGTCCAACCTCCTGAAGAAAAATCCAAAGTTTGTTTGGCCAGAACAATGCCAGATTGCGCCAGACTTTCAGAAACAATTCAAGTTGGCAGTTGACGCCAGTGATGTAGGCTGTGGTGGAGTTCTCATACAGGCAGATGAAAATTATGTAGGTGGATGTTTTCACAGTAAAGGTATACTAAAATCTATGTAACATTGTGTCAAAAATGTCAGTATTTTGTAAACTACTTTCTTGATAACTTTTTTGCTCAATGTTAATCTCTACTGGTAAAGAAATAAATTCTATCCTAATGTTCTGAAAATTATCCTACAGTGGATCTATGAAGGAACTGTTAACGGTTGTACATTTGACACATTGTTACGACCGTTATTTGAATCTGAATATCTGAAAAAGTATTACGCAGTTTATATTGTTAGAATTGCACCGAGTTAGAACACTGCGCAATGTAGTACTTAGATGAAATGGGCGTAATAACTGGTGTGTATAGAAAAATATTTACATCTGAAGTTCAAAAACTCGCGCAATCGCGCAATGCAAGAACTTTGTGAAAATTGCACAATTTGCGTTGTGAAAACTATATTTTTAAAGGTATAAAGCCAGATTTTATAAAAGTTTCATTTCATTAAAATTTTCTTTTCTAGGGGAGGATGTTAAAAATTGTTATGCAGGGTATCCTAATTTTGTGATTAAAATATTATTATATTTCTCTATGTACCTATAGAAAAGATTCCTAGCCGGGAAAAAGTACCTTATTTCAATATGATAGGGAAAAGGAATCATATCTTGTTATAATTGGATAATGCACTAAGGCGTTCATATCTGTGAGAAAAGGTTTTTTGCCAGTAGTTTATAGGGCAGAGTCGGTAGATTCAGAGCCAGCATTACTACCAGGATTATTATTTATTTTGATAACCACATGAGCTAAGCTAGTTAGTTGCTGGGGTCTTTGAAGCCAATGGAGCTTCCGGTTTGTAATCAAAAAAGATTCCCTTATGTGGTCCTAAAAGTGGAACTTGCGGGAACAGGAGTATTGGGAATATTTGATCCGGAGGGCTGGATTAATATACTGCTGGAGTAATTTGTGTCGTTGAGAGACCTATGAAACCCCCGTTCTTTGAAATGCCTGGACAATACAAAAAACATTATCTTCAGGAAAAAAGGAGGATTACTGAGAGATTTAATTTCCCATGGATTTATATTGTTGAAAACTTCGACACAGCATGCTGTCATTTTGGAGTTCTCTGTCAGGAAACATCCATGTTGCACTGCATCTTCCTGTATCCGGACAAAATTGCAACATCAGCGTGGGAATAGATAAACTGTATTCACAAGAAAACAAGTGAGTGTATTGATTGTTAGTGTCATGTAGGTGGTTGGGATATTCAAATCTTGAAACCAATCATTTTAAATCAACAAAAAATCAAAAATAAAATATTTGATTTTTTGTTGATAAAAAATCAGCTCATTATTGTGTGCTCAAGATTCATTGTTTGGTACTTTAGGGTATTTCTGACCTTGATGTTCCAGTGAGATACCGTAAACATAAAACTGACCGGTGACTAAAAAGCTGTGTTATTTAACATAAAATTAAGATCATAATTTTTGGGCACATCGGCTCATTTGTTTGTGCTTAAAGGGTATTTTTTGACTTGAACTCCATTGATACCGTTAAATTCCTTAAAATTGGTGTTTGTCCGGCTGAATGTGAAACCAAACACCTTAAAGGGGTGCAACGAGAGATTGTTGAGGCACCCAAAATATGTGTCATAATAGAAATTTCCATATAGATTAGACACTCAATAGATTTCTTGCCTATATTAGCTACAGGAAATGTCGTCTTAAAAGAGGGGAGAGGAAAAAAAGGCGATTTTGAATTTGTTTTATTTCAATATAAAACATAGGATGAAATTTCGTATTTGCGCCTATACGAATTAGAAATTTTACATTTTTTTTTGTGCCAAAGAAACATTTTCAGATTCCTAATCCTTTTAGAAGGGGGGTATTTGCGGAACAGATTGCAAATAGTGAAAAAATCAAAATGTTTTTCACATTTTTTGGGACACCTGTTTATGTTGAAATATCTCGTTGCACCTTTTAAAAATGTTCGTTATATTCTCTTCGCTTTTATTAATTTGTGTTATTGTTTACTTTATTCATAATTTACCCTTTGTAACCGATTCCCGATGCCTTACGGGTCCAAATCACGGTTATAGACCGATAATCCCAGGTCATAACTAATCACTTTTGGTCTCGCCTGGAATTTGTTCGGAGAGCTTATAATAAACTTTTCTGTGTCTGTATGTCTGGGTCTGTATGTCTGTCTGTCTGTCATTGCGGTTGTCTGCTCGCCGTTCCGTGTTCACATGTTGTATACAGTTTATCTGGAGTTCCGTAAGGGCTACGATGGTTGGTAAACGGGTGGGAAAGGGAAAAAAAGGGGTCCATGAGTTTCTCGCTTGATTAGATTTTGGGCGGAAAATATGTAATAAGTATCTCATTGGCATAATTTACCGAAAATTTTTCCCGCTAAGGCTTGTGACAGTTTTCAGGAGGTTCCGTAGGCGCCAATGATGTAACTGGTGGAAGGGAGGGGCTGGCGAGTTCTCGAACTGATAGAGTTGGGGCCGTATTTCGGGCAAATTAAGTTGCAAATGAACGCTAATGAATATGACAAAAAATCAGCGTATTTGCTATAATTTTTAAAAATGTACAAGGATACACAAAATTCTTCCAAGGCATGAAAGCTATTCATGGAGCGCATCTTTTGCAATTGAAAGTGTGGTGTATATGCGGCTTACTTAGGTATGCAAATGGAGTATTAACTATGAATTATTACTGTATCTCTGAAAAGATACATTGGATATGCAAAGTTCCTTCGCTACATGAAAAGAATACTATGTCTGCATCTTTTGTGTGAATCTAATTGGTCAAAGTGGCATTTTGGGCGTAAAAATATGCTAATTAAGTGTCTCTTTGGCTAATTTAAGAAAAAAAAGGGATTGTGTACAAAGTTTTTTAAGGAGTTCCGTAAGGCGTAAATGAGTACGGGTGGAAGGAGCGGGGGAAAGCGGTGGCTGAAGGAGTCTCGAACATGATTAGATTTTTGGGCATATTTCGGGCAAATAAGTATGCAAAAGGAGCTAATAACGAGATATTAATATGCCAAAATCAGGGCGTAACGGTAAGTGCTCTAATTTTTGAAACGGGTAACACAGAGCCACAAAATTCCTTCACTGCAATGAGAGGGGCATAATATGGTTGCGCATTCTGTTTGCCATTTGAAAGTAGGTGCCAATGCGGACTTAGGTATGTAAAAGGAGCGAATTAATATGCATACGTGTGTATCCGCGAAAGGTAAATCGATATGCAAAAGTTCTTTCACTACATGAAAGACTAGTCTGGGATTAATCCTTTTGTGTGAATCATAATTAGGTCCACAAGTGCATGTTGGGCCAATTAAAGGGGCTTTGTGTTAAAATGGACCTAATTAAATATGGGCGGTTTATTTGTGTATAGGCTGAAACAGTACTTGGCATTGCAATATTTATGTGGTAATGGAGAAGGGGGTGGTTGTCGGTGGTTGTTGTGTGGTGGGTGGTTGGGGAGAGGGTGGGGTGTTGAGGGTTGTTGGGAGGGGGTGGGGTGGTGCGTGGTTGGGGGAAAGGGTTGGGGTGTTGACAGGCATGGTGGGGGATGGGGGCGGTGGGGGTGGGAGGGGGCGCGGGGCGAGAGGGTGGGGGTTGTTTGAGGGGGGTTGTTGGCGGTATGGGTGTTGAGGAGGAGGGGTGGGGGTTGAGGTTGTGTGGGGAAGGCGGGGGAGGAGGGGGTGGGGGGTTGTTGAGGGGTGTTGGGGAGGGGGGTGGGTATGTTGAGGTGGGGTTGGGGAAGGGTGTGTTGAGGGGGGGGTGTTGCGGGTTGTTGGGAGGTGGGGGGGAGTACCCTTGTGGTGGAGGGGGGGGGGAGGGGGGGGGGGGGGGGGTGAGGGGAATATAGCTGGTTAAAGTGTCACTATAGGGAGCGGGGGGGGAGAGGCGGACGGGGGGGGGGTGGAGGGGTCGTGGGGAGAGAAGGGGAGGGGGGTGAGGGGGGGTGTGCAGGGAGGGGCGGCGGTGAGGAATTCAGGGAGGGGTGGGGTGGGGCAGGGGGCTGGGGGGTGAGGGGGTTGGGAGGAGGGAGGGGGGTGCTGTTGTGGTGATGTGGGGAGGGGGTGGGGGTTTGTTTGAGGGGGTGTGGGGGAGGGGCATGGTGGGCAGGTGGGGGGTGTTGAGGGTGGTGTGGGGGGGAGGGAGTGGTGTTGAGGAGGGTGAGGGGGGATGGTAGGTCGGGGCCGGGTCGGAGGGTGGCTGGGGAGGGGGGTGGAGGGGGGTTGAGAGGGGGTGGGGGTGGTGAAGGGGTGGGTGTTGGGGAGGGCTGGGGGGATGGTTGGAGGGGGTTGGGAGGGGAGAGGTGGGGAGAGGTGGAGGCAGGTGTTGGGGAGGGGTGTTTGTGGTGGTGTTGGGGAGGGGGGTGGGTGTTGAGGGGTTTTGAGGAGGGTGTAGGGTTGTGTGGGGGGGTTGTTGAGGGGTGTTGGGGAGGGGGGGGCGTGTGGTGGTGGTGTGGGGATGGGGCTGTGGAGGTGGGTTGGGTGAGGGGGAGTTAGGGTGTGAGGTGTTGTTGGGGAGGGGTGCTGGATTCTGGGGAGGGGGGGTGGGAGGGGGCGGCGCGGGGGGAAGGGGGGTGGGGGGAGGGGGCTGGGGGGCGTTGAGGGGGGCGGGGGGACCCTGGGGAGGGCGGGGGGGCGGAGGCGGGAAGGGTGGGGGGGGCACCTGGGGGAGGGGGTGGGGGGGGGGGGGAGGGTGGGGTGGGGAGGGGGCGGGGTGGGGTGGGCTGTTAGGGTCCGAAGGGGTGGGGGGGGGGGGGGAGGGGGTGGGGGTGTTGGGGAGGGGGGGGGGGAGGGGGGGGGTGGGGGGCTGGTGTTGGGCGGAGGTGGATGGGGGGGTGGGGGGGTGATGGGTGTGGTTGGGGTGGGGGAGGGGGGGGTGTGGAGGTGGGGTTGGCGAGGGGGGGTGGGGTTGTTGCGGGTTGTTGGGGATGGGTGTTTGAGGGGGGTGTTGGGGAGGGGGTGGGGTAGGGGCAGGGTGTGGGGGGAGAGGGGGGTGTTTGGGGGGGGTTGCGGGTGTGGGGACGGGGGTGGGAGGGTGGGGGTGTGTGGAGGGGGTGTGTGTTGCGGGGTGGGGTTGGGGGAGGGTGGTGGGGTGGGTGGGGGGGTATTGAGGGGTGGTGTGGAGGGGTGGGGGGTTACGAGGCATTGAGGGTGTTCAGGGTGTGGGGACGGAGGGGATGAGGGTGTGGCGGTGTTGGGGGAGGGGGGGTGGAGGTGTTTGCGGGTGTTTGGGGAGGGTCGTTGGCGGGTGTTGGGGGGGGGTGTGGTTGTGTTGGGGGTGTGGGGGAGAGGCTGGGGTGTTGCAGGGGTTGGGGGAGGGCGCGTGGGGGTTGAGGGGGGTGTTGGGAAGGGGGTGGGGGTGTTGCAGGGGTGGGGTGTTGTCGGGTATTGGGGAGGGGTGGGGGGGGTTGGGGAGGGGATACTGCATCCTCACGTATCGCCTTGCACCAAATTCTTTGGGGAAACTTAAACTTGGTAACATTTGGCAAGCTGGTGTGCGGCTCTTTGTTTACAGCGATACGCGAAAGCAGGCGAGACTTGTGGTTCGAGCAACCGCCTTGTTATTTTGTAGCTAATTTTTGGTTTCACAAATTGGTATTCATTTCACTGTGGCAAAAAGCTGATTTGTAACAATATTGTTATGAAACCTTAAAACACTAGTAAATATGATTAGGAAACATGAATTTGTTTGGGAATAACATCCTCTCTCTAAAATCTAAAAAAAAACTAATTTCCTCCCAACAGGCTCAAAAGTAGTGTACACCCAGGTGCAATCTAAAAACGAGCTCTTGCCACTTTTATGTTGTATAAAGTATTTATAATGATTTAATAAGTTTTGGGCACCCTGATTTTTTAATGTTAACAGAAACTGCGGCGAAGAACGAGAAACGAAACTACCCAATCCAAATTTTGACCCAAAAGAGCTTAAAATGTTTATACCCGTCAAAAAAAAAACGACACAAAACTACAAAGTTGGATCTGACTGTGAAAAAGGCATTAGGTTTTGCATCTGCAAAGCAAATGTTCTAATTTGGTTTGGGTCGGCCCCCAAAGAAGTTCAAATGGCTGCCACAGTGTTATATACAAGTAAGTACACAAGAAAGGTATTTTTAGAATATGATCGTAATCTTAATGATGCATTATTAATTATTGTTGTGCGTGTACCAGAACTAACCTAGGGCTTATCAATATGCTCAAAATGACTTGCCATAGGAAAATACAAATGGCGGTCAAACAAAGCAATATTTTTGGACTAAAAATCAACTAAAAACTAAAAATCGGTTTTTAACATGAAGTTGTTAGCCATCTTGAATGTTATTTTACAGCGTTTTAAGATTAATCGGTAGCATATATTAATTTTGTAGTAATAAATAATTGTGTAATAACACATTTAGAGAACGAAATAATTCCCAAAACAATACAGTTAAAAGTAAATAAGTATACATTATGTAATTAAACCTGATATCAGCCATTTTGAATGTTTGAGCGCCAAATTGAGAAACATGATAAGACCTATACGATTTCTTGTATAGTCAACAAATAGTTAACAAATGCATTGTGATAATTAAACGATAAATATCCTTAGAATAAACGTAAGGGAAATCCATCAAATGTATGGAGGTTTTTGGCGGCCATTGTGAATTCTTTCGATAATTAAATTTAACTTGTCAAATGGCCCAAAGAGAAATGGGGTTTGTAACATAGAAAATGGGAACATTAAAGAGTTTTTGTGTGAATTTCTCAACGGAAAAAATACGGTTTAGCCATAGTAGTAAGAACTTTGTATTTTGGGTGCCATGGTTGTTTTTAAAGTAAAAAAATTCAGGGTGGCCAAACGCTTATTGAAGAAAAGTAAAACAGATAAAATACTAGTGAATAGTGGAGCAAGTAGATTAGTTAGGATTCGCGATGTTGTACCTGTCTATTAAGCCCGCAAAAGCTCAAATCGGATACCAAATATAGATTTTGATAATCATTGCAGCAGCAAAACGTGGGAGGTTTTCCAGTCAGTCAATCATTTGTGAGCTGGATGTTTGAACCTTAACGTATCGTTCAAAGTTAAAGGTGTTCAATTTGTAAACATTTTTTTAACAAAAATCGGAGTTATTGTGATTCAAATCTTCTCGAAAACATCTCTGGGAGTTTGGTTTTAAGAACTACGCGATTAGGTAAAGGGTTTATCAGGCTTTGAGTGGGTAGATATTTTGGGAAAAGGCATTTACAACCACCTTATGTAGTTAACGGGCCGTTAATGTTCAAAATGAAATGCATTAGTTTAGGTCACATTAGTTTAGGTCACTGTTTGGCATAGAGAACGGGAGAATTCCGCCCAAGCCGTCATAATAGCAAGCTCCAGTGGCGAACCAGTTTTTTTGTTTCTGGGGGGGGGGGGGGGCGGTGGAAAGGGAGCGTGGCCAGGGAGGGTGGAGGGGGGGACAAGGGGGACAAGGGAAAGCATAATAAGTTTTGGTAGTTATAGACCTATGTTGTTTTCACTGTGAAATTGGCGCTCGGCAGAAATTTCACTCATTTAAAGGGGTGAAGGGGGGGGCAAGATTACCACAAGGGGGGGATTCTTCCCCTTCACCCCCTCCGGTTATGCCAACTGAGCAGCTCAAAAAGGTTATAAGTGTTGGAGGCTGTTTTTGCCTTTCCAAGAGTGGCGGGGCAGGGGGAAGGGGGGGAAGGGGGGGAGGTAAACGAAAAAAGAAAAAAAGCAAAAAAAAAACAACCGAAAAACAGAAGAAAGAGCAACAACAGAAAAAATAGAAAAATTAAAAAAAAAAAAAACAAGCAAAAAAAAAAAAATAAACAACAGAAACTAAAAGACTAAAAAAAAAACAAAGAAAAGAAAAAAAAAAAATAAAATACATAGAAAAAAACACAAGGAGAAAAAAAAAGCAAAATAAAAAAAACAAAAACCAACAAAGTAAAACCAAATCAATCAACCCAAAGAAAAAAGACGAAATAACAGATAAAAAACACAAACAGACGAACCAAACGCACACCACAAACCCAAAAACGAAGAAAAAAAGGAAAAAAAAAAACAAGGCAATAAAAAATAAAGAAGAAAAAAAGAAGAAACACGAAGCAAAAAAAAAAAAGCCAGGAAAAAAAAGAAAAACTAACAAGGAAAAAAGAAAAAAAAAAAGAAGAAACAACAAAAAACAAATAAAGAAAAAGAAAAAAAAAAAAAAAAAAAAATAGAAAGAAAAATAACCCACCCCCACCCCCCCCCCATCTGTTAGCCCCCCCCCCCCACCCCCAGCCGAAAGAAAAAAGGGACGGATTTGACAAAAATCAGGCGATTTGGGGCCCGAAGAATTACCAATTTTGGCCAAAGAGCTGTGATTTTGCCAAAATTGGTAAAAATCTCAAAATTTTTGATATTTTCTCCTATCCCCCAGAATTTTCACATTTCGATAAAATTACTTCATTTTCAGACAATCGTTAAAATCAAGTTAATTTTCGGTTAGTTTTCGTATCCATGGGGCACATTCATCTGAAGTACAAAACAATCGTCTTTTGATTAATTGAATTTTTCAATTTAGAAGCTCAGAGGTATCTCGTGTGGTGTATGCATTAGGACGATGGGTAAGGAGTTTGGCCTTAATTTCATCAGCAAAATTTATCTATCTTTCTTTCTTTCACACAGTTTTTTTTTACCTCATTCTTTTCTATCTTCACATCATATTTGTTTTAATTCACCAAATTTTCTTCTTTCTTTAACCTAATTTTTCTTTCTTTTGACCATTTATTTTTATTTCTTTTCATTCAACCTCGTTTTTCTTTTCTTTTTTCTTTTCTTCTTTATTCTTCACCTGTCTTTCTTTTCACCTCTTTTACTGCTTTTCGCGTAATTTATTTCTTGACTTTTATATCATTATTTTTTTATTTATTAAGTCTTTTTGAATTTTCTTAATTTTGACTGCTTTTGGCGGTATATAAAACATAGGAAAAAAACATAAAAAGATGAAGAATTTTTTTGTGAGGGTTACAGGCTAGTTTATCATGCCTATAAATTACAGCACGAGACGAAATACTATGTTGATAACAATGAACTTATATGACCAAAATTAAAATGACGAAATTGCTTTGTACATTAGCTGTGGGCCATGGGATTATAACGCAATTAAAAGGATTTTGACCAAAAAGTCTGAAATAAAATTCCTTAATTGATTAAAATGCTTAATTAATTGACCAAAGACGAAATTGTTTTAAAACAAACGGAAACTTTTAGTTTTCTTGGGAGAACAATAACTTACGGAGCTATTAAATATACTGAAAAATGTTTGAAAACTAAATGGGGAACAACCAAATAAATTCAAACGTATGAGCAGTACAAGGTGGAAATATGGAAATATTCGACCAGCCCTTTTGGCCGTGACTAGACTAGCGTTCGAGTATGCTTCGTTCTTAAGAACCTCTTTAAAACAACAACCAACAAAACGAAAACAAAAGATTATTTATAGCTACAAGTTGGAACATTACGAAAAAAAAGGTCAAATAGATTCTGGGATTAGAGCGTCCATGGCTGGGGACCTTGCAGTTATTGAGGTTACAATATTTAACACTGTAATCGTCTCCACCCCATACTTGTGATAACAATACCACAAATCAATATCTTCTAGGATAAATTTGGTACTTCAGTACGGAATTTCGTTTGCGCATTAAAAAAAATAATATGGGGCTTATAAAGAAAAACTAGTATAAATTAACCGGATTGGTTGCACCTTTATTTACTTAGTAATATAATTAATTGGAAAAATAAAAATTAAATAGTTCATTCAATCTTTTTTAGTTGGTTGGTAAAAATGGGGGATTAACATTTAGTGGCGTCAGTATATGGGTCGATATTCGACCCAGGTGGTTATGCTTACTTTTGTTGCAGTAACAAAGCAAAGGCATACTGAAAGATGCAGGATACACAAAACCTGGACGAATCCGGGACAGGTTAGATCACAATTTAAAAAGCAACGTAAGTTCTGGGTTGAGTTCCAATCCGGATGGTTTGTTGTAAACTCTGGGATTGCTACACAAAAAAATGTTTTGAGAAGGTGCACGTCAAAATCGAGATAACTGATCCTAGTGAATTGGTAGAAAGGTTGAGGAAAGTCTTCCTAAAAAAACCGGGGAATAAAACCGAGAGTACTGCATACCTTCATGTTACAGTAGTGTGGATAGAGGAAGTGATGGCAGTCGCCAATGCAAGCAGGTTATTTCACCTGGTTTGGAGTACTTCTCCCACTAATGGTATTGGGTAATGAACATTAAGACCAGTTGAATGTGAGTGAGTTTTATCAGTGTGTGGTGGCGTGTGTTGATGAATGGGTGAAATGACGTTCTTTGTATACTAAGACGGAGATTCTTTGAACATTGTGGCCACATGATAAAATGTCGGACTTGTCGTCCCGTCCTGTCTGGGTCACACACGACGCGATGGGGCCATGTGAAATTCCAGGGCAATTACGATGTGCGATGTGCAAATTCTAAAACCTTTCCGGCATCATTGGAAATTTTTCCCGGCAAAAGGAGTTCTATAATATTTACCCTCCCTTGGGCCTCAATGTTATACACTGTAAGTGTATTACCCGACTTTTTTTTGTTTGTTTTTGCGGGGCGGCTCATGTGCTAAGTTAACGGAACTTGCCCAGCACACCCCGTTTCATTCAAAAATGTTCATCAATATATCTCCCAATGTCACAAAAGAAATCACGCATAGCTTGAACGGATCGAAACGCCAACCCTCCGTCACACGCTAATGGAGGACATGATTGTGGAAGAGCGCTGGGGAACTGACCAAAAGGCGACAAGGGCGCGGGGCGTCGGCGTCGTAAAACCAGACTGGAAAGTCCCGGGGGACGGGGGTCCTGAAAAAATCAAGAGGAGGGGGGGGGGGGATAGTCAGGAAAAACGCCTTGTTTTTTTTTTCCTCTTCCCTCCTCTTCCATCTTCCCTCTTTCTTTCCCCTCTTTCTTCTTTTTATTTCTTACCCATTTCCTTTCCGCTTTCCAATCTTTTGTTTCTCGTTTTTCTCCTCTTTCTACCATTTAAGCTTTAATTCACATTTTTCCCTCCCCTTTAACGGTTTGTGTGGTCGGGGACAGCAGCCACCCACCAACCCTTCACTCACTATTGTTGCTATTTGAGTGTCTCCCATCCAAGTTCTTTTTTTCTTTTCAGTTTTTAAAGAAAGTGTAAGGAAGTTTATATCCTATAACTACTAATTGTCCCAAACCAATAAGGGAGATATGCAGTAATTGAATAAAAAACAATCTTTCATCTTCCATAATTTACTTTCTCATCCTGGCCTTTTAGCCATTGGCTCTTCTATAGAATGGCGGGGAAAAGGAAAACTAAACACGAATATAACAAGGTAAGGAAAGGTTTATGTTTATATTTTTATAAGATTATTTTCAAAAATATTAAAAAAAAAAAAAAAAAAAAAAAAAAAAAAAAAAAAAAAAAAAAAAAAAAAAAAAACAAAAGATTTAAAAATCAAAAATCTAGTGAATTTAAATGGAGAATTCTGATGTGAAATTCCGTCTTTGGAAAAGTTTTTGACACTATAAACTATAAGGCTGCTTAGACTTTTAAATCTTTGGGAAATTTACATGTGTAACGGTTGTTTTTTAAAATAAAGTTAAAAAAATGAAACTACAACTAGTTGTGTAAAGGGGTTGTTACCATAAGGTGCAACCCTTTTTCGCCAACCCTTATGATTCGGAAACTTAAATGGGAATTAAAACCACACGGTTTGTGGTTTATTCCGTTAAGGTTTCCGAATTTCATGTGTGTCAGAAAAAGGGGCGTCCCTTATGGAAACCACCCTGGGGTAAAGGGAAAAAATAAATAGGTCCTTGCACGCGAGCAAATTTGTTTGAATGGATTTTTGGTTGTCCTCAGATCATCCAAAGCAGTAGAAGATAAAAATACATGCACATGGTTCACCTGAAACATTTCAGATAATTTATGAGGGATTCTCTTGTAGTCTTGCATGCTTGGGTGTGCTTCTGGAGAAGGTGGCCAAAATAAAATATGGACCGCCCGTGGCAAACACACTATAAACAGTTGTGGAATTTGTGTACACATTTCAGGAAGTTGTGCAAATTTACACCAAATTATTGAAATAAGTTCTACACAAGGTTGGAGGTTCATATATTTAAAAAACTCCATTTGGATAATTGCATTCAGGTTTTTTCTTCAAAACCCATTTTTAAATTTCTAAAGTAAATTTATATCAACGATTGTAAACGAGATGGGTCGGAGTTATGTAAACGGGTGAAAAGACAGCAATTAGAAAAAAAGTGGGAATCTTATCCATGGCCCATCATCTGAATGTACAAAACAATCGTCTTTGATCATTTGATTTCACATTTAGAGCTCAGAGGTATCTCGTGTGGTGTATGCATAGACGATGGCTAAGAGTTAGGCCTATATCATCAGCAAAATTTATCTATCTTTCTTTCTTTCACCCCATTTTTTTTTTACCTCATTATTTTTCTATCTTTCACCTCATATTTTTTTTCATTCACCAAATTTTTCTTTCTTTCTTTCACCTCATTTTTCTTTCTTTTGACCTTATTTTTCTTTCTTTTCATTCACCTCGTTTTTCTTTCTTTTTTTCACTTTTCTTTCTTTCTTTCTTTCACCTGATCTTTCTTTCACCTCTTTTTACTTTCTTTCGCGTAATTTTCTTTCTTGACTTTTTATATCATTATTTTTATTTCTTTATTTCTTTCTGATTTTCTTAATTTTGTACTGCATTCTTTGTGCTTGGTATATAAACATAGGAAAAAACATAAAAATGATGACGAATTTTGCTGATGTTACAGGCCTAGGTTTTATCATAGCCTATACATACAGCACACGAGACGAAATATACTGTGCTAAAAGTGAAATTATATGACCAAAATTAAAATGACGAAATTGCTTTGTACATTCAGATGATGGGCCATGGATATAACGAAATTAAATGGATTTTGACAAAAATGTATGAAAATAAATTTAATTTCATTGATAAAATGCTTAATATAATTGACCAAAGACGAAATTGTTTTAAACAAACGAACATTTTAGTTTTCTTGGGACGAACAATAACTTAACGAGATATTAAATATAATGAAAAATGTTTGAAACTAAATGGGGAAACCAATAAATTCAAGTATGAGCACGTACAATGTTGGAAAATGATGGTCAATATTTCGACCAACCTTTTTTGCAGTGTATAGACCTAGTTCGAGTATGCTTCAGTTCTTAAGACCTCTCTTAAAACAAACAAACCAACAAAACGAAAACAAAAGATATAGCTACAAAGTTTGGAACATTTACCGAAAAAAGGTCAAATAGATTCTGGGATTAGAGCGTCCATGCTGGGACCTTGCAGTTATTGAGTTACATATTAAACTGTAATCGTCTCCACCCCATACTTTTGATAACAATACCTACAAATCAATAATCTTCTAGGTAAATTGGTAACTTTCATGTACCGGAATTTTCGTTTTCGGCATTTAAAAAAATAATATGGGCTTATAAAGAAAACTAGTATAAATCTATACTACGGCATTTGCAACCTTTATTTACTTCGTAATATAATTTAATTGGAAAATTAAATTAGTTCATTTCATCCTTTTTAGTTGGTTTGTAAAAAATGGATGGATCTTAAACATTTAGTGGGTAATTATATGGGTCGATATTCGACCAAGGTCTTACTTTTGTTGCAGATAACAAAGCAAGAGCATTTACTGAAAAGATGCAGATACACACCCGTGGAAGAATCCGGGACAGTTAGATCACAATGTTTAAAAGCAACGTAATGTTTTCTGGTTGATGTTCAACTCCGTATGTTTGTTGTAAACTCTTGAGGATTCGCTAACAAATAAAATGTTTTGAGAAGGTGCACGTCAAAATCGAGCTAACTGATCCTAGTGATTTGTAGAAAGTTGAGGACGTCTTTCCATAAACAAACCGGGGAATAAACCGAGTACTGCATCATTCATGTTACCCGTAGTGTGGACTAAGAGGAAGTGATGGCAGTCGCCAATGCAAGAAGTTTCTATTTCACCTGTTGTAGTTTACTTCTCCCACTAATTGTATTTGGTAAGTGAACATTTATCCCAGTTGAATTTGAGTGCTTTTATCGTGTGTGTGTGCGTTGTTGATTGATGAATGTGTTGAAATACTTTCTTTGTATACTAAGAAAAAAACGGAGAAAGAAGTCTGAATGTTGGCCACATGAATAAAAATGTCGGACTGTCTACCCTTCCTGTCTGGGTCCACCCACGACGCGATGTGTACATCGACAATTTCCCAGGCAATTACGATGTGCGATGTGCAAATTGCCTAAAACATTCGGCATCATTGACATTTTCCCGGCCAAGAGTCTATATATTGTACCTCCCTGGCTACATGTCACTGTAAGGGTATTACCGAATTTTTTTTTTTTTTTTTTGCGCGCGAGCTTCATGTGCTAGTAACGGAACTTGCCAGCAAACCCCGTTTCACTCATAAAGGTTCAGTCCAACTATATCTACCAATGTACAAATCAAAACGAAACTCACGCATACTGCTTTGAACGGATTCGAACCGCCAAACCTCCGTCACGACGCTAATGGAGACATTGATTGTGGAAGAGCGTGGGGAAACGGAACAAAAGAGAAGACCAAGGGCGCGGCCTCGTAACCAGACTTGACCGTCCGGGGGGGGGTCCTGAAAAACTCAAGAGGCGGGGGGGGGGGATCGTCTACGGAAACGCCTCACTTGTTGTTCTTTCTCTTTCCCTCTCTCCCCTAGCCTTCTTCCCTTTTTCCTTCTTTTTATTATTACCCCTTTTCTTCCCTCTTTCACTCTTTGGTTCTCGTTTTTCCCTCCTACCCTTTAAGCTTTTCTTCATTTCCCCTCCCTTACCGGGTTTGTGTCGGGGACCAGCCTCCACCACACCCTTCACTTCACTACGTGGCTTGAGATTGATTTATAACCATCCAACGTTCTTTTTTTCTTTTCAGTTTTAAAGAAGTTTCTATTCCTAGAACTACTAATTGCCCCAAACAATAAGGGAGATATGACAGAAGTACTTTGAATAAAAAAAAAAAATCATTCTATTATAATTTTTACTTCCTAGCCCCTGCCTTTTCAGCCAATTTTGGCTCTTTATATAGACTGGAGGAAAAACTAACAAGCATATACATGTATATTAAAACTAAATTTCATGAATTTTATTATTTTATAAGATTATTTTCAAAGAAGAATAAAGGAATAGAAGTATACTCTCTAAATTCCAACGGGGTAAACTTTTTTATAGTAATGACGCAGCTTTACCGATGAAAGATTTAAAAATTCAAATTAGTGAATTTAAAATGCGAATTCTGATTGACATTCCGTCTTTTGAAAGTTTGGACACTATAATATAAGGCTCTTATACTTTTAAATCTTGGAAATGTTACATGTACACCGTTGTTTTACAATAAAGTTAAAACATATGGAACTACCAACTAGTGTGTATGGGTGTTTCCATAAGGTGACACCACCCTTCTTTTGAACCCTATGAATTCGAACCTTAATGGAATAACCACAAGGTTGTGGTTTTATTCCGAAGGTCCGCATTCATAAGGGTGTCAGAAAAGAAGGCGCCAAAAACATTAGGAAAAAAACCCCCTTTGTGTTGTAAAGAACATATAGGGTCTTGCACGGAGCGAAATTATGTTAAAAGACTTTGGTTTGTCCTCCAGATCATCCAAGCATTAGAAGAATACAATACACGCAACTGGTTTTCACATAACATTCAGATATTTCTGCCAGGTTGATTCTATTGTTTCTTTGCATGTTGGGCTTGTTCTGGAGGCAGGTCTGGCCAAAATAACCTATTGACCTCCCGTGCAACCACCCTATAAAACAGTTGTGTAAACACCTTTGTGGTACACATTTCGAAGCTTGCCCTTGCAAAATTTACACCAACGTATTTAATAAGTTATTACAACAACTTGGTTGGTAGGTCATATATTTAACAACTCCATTTTGGATAATTGATTCAGGTTTTTTCTACAACCCATTTTTAATTTCTAAAAGTATAATTTTATCAACGTGATTTTAAACGATAGGGTCTCGTCGATTTATGTAAAGGTGAAAGACCATGCAATTTAGAAAAAAAAGTGCGCCGAATCTTCACGGCCCCGGTGTGCTGTGTATACTGTAAAAATTACGACGTCGGCGCTTGAAGTGTGCTACAGCTGCTGATGAACCGACGCGACCGATGATGGTGATAATGATAAAGACGATGA
>JAMKCH010043366.1:0-18188 GCA_023653785.1 Ophioderma brevispina
GGGTACATGTAATATGTTGATCCTACTAATACTGAATTTCCTACAAAACGGACATGATGTTCTACAGGCCGATGTAGATGAATATTGGGTCGGGATCCTTTTGACATTTATACGGGCCGAGTACGATATATTTATGTGTGTCCTCGCAGGGTTAAGATGGATCCTTGTCCGTGCTTTTGGTACCCTTAAAGCCAAACCCAAATGTAATAATCAACGGTGAAAGGGACTGGTCATCAGAATCCTAAGGAAAGCAAGGGACAAAGAAAATGACAACAGGCGTGGGCGCATGTTCATGCGATTTTTTTTTTTTTTAATCGCACTATGCCATACACCAACTCCAAGAAGATATTTCACCAGACATGGGAAATAATCTCTTCCCGACAGGCACTGTCTTCCTTACGCCATTGTGGTGGCAGAATTAACGGAAAGAGGATTTATGTGGCTAATCCAAACACCGGTTGGGTAAACAAGAAAAAGGACGGGCGTTTTAGAAGAATATTAGATTGTGGTGTGAACCCTTTCACTCTTGAATCTTCCTGGTTGTGGACTGTGAGTGAACATAAATTGAAACTTTTTATTGTGTATTTGCATTGCTAGCCGAATCGTGAATAATTGCCAAATGATACGAAAACGATAGGCATGCCTAATTAATGTGTTAACTTAGATCTCGAAAATTTGCGAAAAATCTTGGTATCCTGCATGTGTTGTTAATCCCGACGATGAAAGACAATGTTAGCTCGAAACTCTTAAGTGGAGTTCCACTCTTATCTCTAAACGGTTTTGGAATGAAAAAAATCGCCTGATAACATTGAAATTTCTGTTAAAAGCTAGGTGATTACATGTTAATCAAATGTTGGATATTTTACCGCTATCATCAGACGCATTGAGTGGAATTATAAATGAAGAAAAAGTAGTAACCTAAGGGGGTGAAGCCCATTCCAAAACAGTCGGCCGTGCTGGGCGCTGACATTTTGAATATTGCACGGAATAAATTATTAGTTTGGGTGTTTGTATACAACATAATGTCAATTCGATACAAACAATCCGGCACAAATCAGTTGTTGGATGTTGGGTGCTATTGGTGTGGTTAATTTTGTTCCTACCCATGGCACACAACGAATGAAATGACACGTCAGTCGTTTGATAAATATAACACCGCCTCAATGTATTCATCTTTTCACCTAAGCGCGCATGCATTATGGGAAAAAAAGAGTATATGAGCACAATGATCCGGTGCACTATTATTACACCTGGCCACATCTAACAAATACAAAAATTTTTCCCCCCAATTTGATTACTACGATAGTGTTATGCCAAAGCGGCACCCACAGTAATGTGGAAGAAGGGGGCGGGAGGCAGCCATTTGCTTTCTATTGTTGTGCTGCTATGGTTCTTTGTGGTCGGCAAAACAGTGCGAGACGATGAATTTCTTAAAGATGACGTAACGCTTTTACCTCTCTATCTATATAGAACCTCTTTGGTAGTAACTACTGATTAAAGTGGTACTACCCGATCCTCAACCACGACCCACCAACCCGAGATTTTGGTACCATTAGAAAACTTTTATTTTTAAATTCAAGATGGCATTCAATATGACTGCCTTTTTTCCATTACGATGCTACAAGGTAAATAAAATGCGGAGTTGTTTACGGTTATCATGGTTATTGGAAATAATTTCTTTGTACAGTAATCTATAGACTGTTTTGGAACACGTTTACCGCCCCCCCACTACGTTAAAATGGTATAGCGGATTCAAATGTCTTGGTAATTGAAGTATGTTGGCGATATACGTAAGCTGATGCTTGAAAAGTTGCCAGTGCCTAGTTACTATTTTTTAATATTTAATTAGCTATTCTGTGGTGGGTAGTGTTGGGGACTAAATAGTATAATAACTTATGTTAATGCGTGGGCCACAAAAACACGACGAGAAGAGAGTCGCCTGTTTATGGAATATACTTTTTTTTCTTTTTTCCCTTCGGGTACTTTCGGGTGCGTCTCTTATCTTCACGCATGAGTTAGAAAAATTGAAGAGGACCTAAAGTAACCAAATAGCTCGTTTCTTCTCTTTCCTTCAATATCAAGCGAGTACCACAAAAAAAAAAAAATTAGCCAATTTGAGGTCAGAATGACGTCGTATCCAGCTGACAGCCAAAGACAGTGGTGTCTCCACAAAATAGTACTCTTTTCCTTTTCTACATAGTAAGGCACTAAAACTCTCTGTATAAATAAAACACCCCCCCCCCCCCACCCCCCCCCCCCCCCCCCCCCCCCCCATGTACTTGCCATGATTGAGAGTAAAACCCGCATAAAAATTCAAGAGCCCTAACATTGCCAGTTTTGTGCAAAATTTAATTTTCGCCTTTTGTGCATCTTTGTCTACCCAAATTTTACAATTTGCTGCCTCATGTTCTTTCTGGCGTTCTTGTGATGCCTTACACGATATACTAGGTAATTATTCTTTTGGTATCAATACCTAATTGGTACCAAAATCATTAGTTCCGATGCTTAATAGTTAATAACGGTAAGTTAGATGAGGATAAACAAACACATTTTTTTAACTTTGTCTCCAATGGGTAAAATCAACCACAATTGAGGGGATTTTCACTTTGATTAGCCGATTTTGAAGATTCAAAATTCTTATTGAAGGGTTACATTATGGTTTCGTTGAGTTTAACGATCTCCTACTGTTGCTGATTTTTAGAGTGAACAAACATACTCTTTATATGTTTATTAGCCTACGGCCTACCTACTCTACATATTTTGTTTTCTGGCAAAGTGGCCACGGTAACTATTGTGTTAGGACTGAAAGTTCGGACGACTGAGTGTTTACATGGTAAGCCCGGCCTGTGGTCGGTCACGAAACGTGGGCGGAAGGAGTACAGTAGCGTTTGACTACGCAACTTAATTATCCGTGAAAATGCCCAAATTTAATTTAAGGTTTCGCAACGTTTGAGGGTATTTTGCTGCAATTTGTTCTGTTTGAAATGGAGGCAAATTTCTAAATGATTGGTTTATGAAATCATGCCTATAATTGATAAAAATGTCAAAGAAATCCATTTAGAGTTGTCCTTATTGGAGGCTTACACTTGTGGATTTTGTTAGATTTTAGAATTAAAAAAGAAATTCTGTTACAGCAAACAATGGATACCCCGTACTATCGCATGAGACCAGCATTATACCCCTTAAAGGCACTATCAGTGATTTGCTAATCAGAAAACGAAAACATTATAAAAAAGCCGATTTTTGTATGTCTGTAACAAGTAGGTCTATATGTGTCCTAAACATTCTACAAGTGATAAGACCACACAACCTAATAAGGACAAAACTGGATATTTTAGTCATTATGTTTATACGGACAAAATACTACAAGAGGTAATGAATATTTGATTGGGGATTCATATCTTTGAACACTGGCTGTTTTTCTTCTATGTCAATTCTTCAATTGGAAAAAGAATTAAGAGGATAATACAGATTTACCCTTCACTTTAAGCTATTCTTGCAAATTTGAAGTATTTTAATTTCTCGGGTGGATCACGCAAGGCCTTTCAATCCCTCAGAATGCTATTTTTTTGCCACTTTCAAAAAATCACGGAGCGGACCCTGCCTTGTGTTTAGTGGGAAATTGTTCCTAGTTCTAACAAGACAACGCTACCCCTTTTTGAGGTGATGGTCAGGTTGGTACTTATTTTACTCTGGGATGTAAGAGATCAAATATGGTAACATCTTCTACTGGGTACAGATTGTGGTTTTAACTTTGGTTAATGTAGGGCTTTTTTAAATTGTTACTTCATGTAAGTAAGCTTTTGTAGCGTTGTCCTATTTTGGCTGCTACAATACACGGCAAGTTAAAACAAAATTTCAGTAAATACAATTATTTTGTTGCCAGGCCTACTTTCGAAAGTAGAACTTTAAATGTCGTTCTTCCTTTAATACTTCCCCCACAGAAACAAAATTTAACACGTAAATGGTTTCTTAAAAAATGCCTAAAATAGTGGGCTGGGTATTCTCATGGGAGTCTAACATAGACCTGGGTAACTGGGTTTAAATTCCAGGCTGGTCCCGAATCTAACATAGCCCTGGGTTTAAACCCCAGGTTACTAGAGCTTCATGAATGTACCCTTTTCACTTATTACATCCACACTTTAAGCGTATGTGCCTTTCTCAGGTAAAAAGGGCCCATTTCACAAGAAATAAACCCTGGTTTTAAACCAGGGTCTAAAGTTTAGAATCCCTTTGGAATATCAGCCTGGATGTTATTCAAAGAACCATGGACCCTAGAACTAAGGCATATTTGGAATCATGTTGATGTAATTTTATGCCTATTGCAAATATTGGCAATTTTTGGTAGAAAAAAGGAGACATTAAAGTACACTCGACTCCGCGCGCAGAGGGTTAAAGACACGTTGTCAAAACAGTCCTCCGAGTTACCCTGATCAAACAAACAATTTAATATCCAAGTTGTTAAGCAGTTTATTGAACAACCCCTGCTGTTAAAACTTTTCATGTGCACTTCTAATGTTCCATAAACATAGAAAATATGTCCAATATTAATTTAGAAAACTTTTCGAGCCAAGGCATGGTGAAAATGCTGTGACTATTGAAATCACTAAACCATGACACTTTGTATTTGAACGTGGCTGTGGGTAACTACCAGTACAGTGGTAACACTTGCACAGACGCGGTTCTCTAAGGAAATGGGTCTAACAACAGTCACCCTTCTCACACCCGCACGTTTAGAAAGCAGTCTTGTATATTAGAAACGCTCCTGGTTGGAAGTTCATTCAGATGGTACAACAAACCAATGTAGGGGATATACTCCTTATGGGGTGTTCATGACTACATACAAACTAGTTGACATGTACTAACTGAAAGCACTCATGGTTTGCATAATAACAATTGCAGTCGTCAGGCAAACCCCCCGTGGTATATCAGTAAATAGAGCACTACAACCGAACTCACTTAACTAGTCTTTAACGGAACCTAAGGGACCAAAAGGTTGTGCATTCGGCGAAATATCTGGCGTTGCATTGTTGTATTGCCTATCATTATGGAGTCTGACGTCGGCGATAGATCCCGGTAAGTGAATGCAATGCATGGTAAAGAAAAAAAAAACCGTAGGAAAAAAATAGACAAATTAAACATGTTAGACACATTGGCACAGACACACACCCGCTCATGACACAGTATGTGCTACACAGGTGCACACATGACATAAGTAGAGCACACGAACACTTCTCTATTGGGGAGATATATTTGTGCATATTATTTTCCCTATGCAAAGCGGGACTGGACTTTGGGTCCAAAAGTCTTTGAGGTGTTTATAAGCAAAGTGAAGGTGTTTTCGCAATGTGATATTTGTTTTCCCTATTGTCCACTTGTACGCTGAATTTCATCGTAATCAATTGTTTAAAAATAAAAGGTTCTGGTAGACAGAGAATCCGAGATCCGCGAGAGTGGGTGCACTCAGGTCAGGAATATGGCTGTTTCTCACAGTAGAGCCACATTTAAATTCGCTGTCAGCGAAACATCCAATTTCTCTGCTCTACCGAAGACCCCATTAATTGTGCCTGGTAATGATGCAAGGCTTAAAATATCCAAGAATTAACCCAAATTTATGGTTAAAAAATGGCAATTTT
Organism: Ophioderma brevispina; assembly: GCA_023653785.1. Lineage (NCBI taxonomy): Eukaryota > Metazoa > Echinodermata > Ophiuroidea > Amphilepidida > Ophiodermatidae > Ophioderma > Ophioderma brevispina. The sequence continues at coordinate 5,637 of JAMKCH010043366.1, forward strand.
GTTGAAAATTTTCATCAAATCCCCTTTATTTTAGAAGAAAATTACTGAAAGACTTTCATGTTGCCATTTCTCACTGAATCCCAAATTAATTTACCTTTCTTGTTAAACTTTTGCACGAAATAATTAATAGGAGTCTGTACAGACATGAATAGAGTTGAAAGAAACTTTAGTTCCGCATGCAGGCTGGATATTTCTTTCACCAAGGGCCTTACACCAAGATTCGCCAACAAGGTGACTGGACATTTAAAATATTTTGTAGGTTATTTCTGCCGGGTTTTTAACTCCTTTTTCATAATAAACGGCAAAAAGTTTTATTGCCGGTTAGTTTTAAGTATCTAGATTATATATTACAGAGTGAATTAAACAAACGTGCTGAAAAACAGAAAATTTGACCTGACTTGCAGTTGGGGTGGCTAAGGGGGGTCCCCATGCACCCAAAAGGTATATTGTTTTAAGTTACATATTTGTAAAGCTATAGTGTCTAGTTTAAGAATTTTGATGTTTCCCACGCGAAATATTGTCCCATATATATGTTTGTGATGATATTTGAGAGCCATCGGGATGAGGCAGAGCTAAAGCAATGAAAATATAAGGGTAGGTGGTAGAATAACAGCCAGATCTCCACTTTTAAGGACCATTTGGCAGGATCTAGGTACCAATATATAGCTATAATTTTCTCTAACGGAGGATATCAAAATAAACCTCTTCTATCGGTGACCTGAATGTTGACCGGGGTCAAAGGTCACAAGGTCATTAATTTTTGCATATTTTCGGCCTAAGGGTAGTTCTATATTTCACATTTTATAGTTGGGATACTGTTGTTCACTCAATGGTTTGCATAATAACAATTGCCAAGTCGTCAGCAACCCCCGTGGATATATCAGTAAATATCGCACTCCAAAGAACTCCACTTAATAGTCTTTTAAACGGGAAAACTAGGACCAAACAGTGTGCATTTCGGCGAAATATCTGAGTTGCATTGTTGTATTGCTACCTCATTATGGAGTCTGACGTCGGCGATAGATCCGGTTAAGTGAATGCAATGCATGGTAAAGAAAAAACAAAAACCTGTAGGAAAAAAATCGACAAATTAAACATGTAGACCACATTGGCACAGACACACACCCGCTCATGACACACGTATGTTCCAGGTGCACCCATGCACATACGTAGAGGACACAACGAACACTTCATTATTGGGGAGATATATTTGTGCATATTTATTTTCCCTCATGCAAAGCGTGGACTGGACTTTGGTGTCAAAGTAAGTACATTTTGAGGTGTTTATAAGCCAAAGGTGAAGGTAGTTTTTCGCACTGTGATATTTGTTTTCCCTATTGTCCACTTGTACGCTTGAATTCATCCGTAATTCAATGTTTAAAAATAAAAGGTTCTGTTAGAACAGAGGAATCCGAGATCCGCGCAAGAGTGGGTGTGCACTCCTGTCAGGATTATGGTGTCTGTTCTCACCCGTAGATGCACCATTTAAATCGCTGTCAGCTGAAACATCAATTTTCTCTGTCTTCACCGAAGGACCCCATAATTGTGCGGGTTTAAAGATGCAGGCTTCAAATATCCACAGAATTACAACCAAATTATGGTTTAAAAATGGCAATTTTGTTGAAAATTTTTTCATAAAAATCCCCCTTTATTTTATCGAAGAAAAAAAAAATACTCTGAAGACTTTCAATGTTGCAGTTCTCACTGAATCCCCAATTTTAATTTACCCTTTCTTGTAATTTTTGCAACGAAATAATAATAGGAGTCTGTACAGACATGAATAGAGTTGCAAATAAACTTTATTCCGTGCAGGCTTGACTGATTTCTTTCACCAAGGCCTTACACCAAGGATTCGCCAACAAGGTTGGACGGACATTTAAATATTTTGTAGGTTATTTCTGCCGGGTTTTTAACTTCCGTTTCATAATAAACGGCAAAAAAAGTTTATGACGGTTAGTTTAAGTATCTATATTTAGATACAGAGTGAATTAAAAAAAACGTGCATGGAAAAAACATAAAATTTGGACCGACTTGCAGGTTGGTGGCTAAGGGGGGACCCCATGCACCCAAAAGGTATATTTTTTTAAGTTACATATTTGTAAAGCTATAGTGTCTAGTTTAAGAATTTTGATGTTTCCCACGCGAAATATTGTCCCATATATATGTTTGTGATGATATTTGAGAGCCATCGGGATGAGGCAGAGCTAAAGCAATGAAAATATAAGGGTAGGTGGTAGAATAACAGCCAGATCTCCACTTTTAAGGACCATTTGGCAGGATCTAGGTACCAATATATAGCTATAATTTTCTCTAACGGAGGATATCAAAATAAACCTCTTCTATCGGTGACCTGAATGTTGACCGGGGTCAAAGGTCACAAGGTCATTAATTTTTGCATATTTTCGGCCTAAGGGTAGTTCTATATTTCACATTTTATAGTTGGGATACTGTTGTTCACTCAATGGTTTGAGTAATAGGGTGGTTGCATTCTTTGATGATGGAAGGAGATAGTCAGAAGCATAACTTCAAAATCACATGGGTTAATGAGGTACGTTGAGTTAAGGTCACCGCACTTTGTAGAAAAAACATATTAGGTATAGCTTGGGAGTAAAAGTGCTCATTAGATAACGTCGGCTTCCCTTACATGAAGTACTACTTGGACATATAATGTATAATTGGAAGTGTATACAAACACCCACTTCTACCACTGGTCTATGACAAGATGATTAAATTGCAGGGTTATCCTAGGGGTCATTTAGAGGGTCAAATGAGGTAATCTTGAGATACAATTAAGGTTAATTGATAATTTGGGATGTAAAATGTACTTTGATAATCAAAATGGGTTTAAGGATACTACTTACTAAAATTTTTTCCAACATTATTAGTTACTGATAGATTTGAGTCTATACGTTCCTTTCTTGGGTAAAAAGGCCATTTATATTTTTGTGGGCCGCCAGCTATAGCTGGCGGACCACTTAGCAATCGTTGGGCGGTGTATGTGTGGATGATGTGAGGGTGTATGTGTGTGTGTGTGTGTGTGTCAATAAACTGTTAAGTTTGGTTTTTAAAATTGACCTTCAATTGAAAAATTTGAATTCAATTGGAACAAACTTCTGTCATAGGTGCACCATGGGCGCTCTCATTTGTTGATTGAGGTCAAAGGTCATGTGCCGAGGTCCAAAGGTCATGTGCCAGGTCAAGGTGAAAAATAGGCTAAAAAAGTTCAAATTGAAATCAATTGAAAAGTTGAAAGTTCAATTGGGACCAAAAACCAAACTTCTGTCTCGTGAACCATGGGATCCATCATTGTTGATGAGGTCAAAGTCATGACAAGGTCAAAGGTCATGGAGCGGCCCACAGCTATATTCTGTGAATATAGCGAGTGCGAAAGCCGAGAACCGCGAAATTCTAGTTTAACATTAAAGTGGAAAGGAATTTGGAGTCTTTGACTGGCATATATTTGATAGTTTCAAATGAAAATAGTTGTATGATATCCAAAATGATAACAATTTAGGCTACAGAATAGTCGGTGCCTCTCATTTTTCCCTTTTCTCAGCGGATAGCAAACAACCATTATCTCCACTTTTCATGACCAATTGGCAGGATTTAGGTACTACAAATGCTTATAATTTTCCCTAAAAAGAGGATTACCAAAATGAATCCCTTGATAGATGACCTGATGTGACATGGGGTCAAAGGTCACAAGGTCGTTAAGAATTTCGGTACGGTCTCATCTGCAATACACATTTTTCACCAAAAATTCTCGATTTCATTCAGTTTATGCTTAAATATGGTCGCATATTGCATTTTTGATGGATATAAGTAGTAGTCAGAAGCTTACTTTCAAAATCACATGGATAATGATTACATTGACTTACAGGTCAACGCACTTAGGTATATCGGCATATTAGGTATAGCTTAAGGCGTAAAAGCGTCATTAGATCACCCCTGCCCCTTTTAACCGATGGAAATAAAAATGTTCTGGAGAGTGTATTACAACACCCTACTCTAAAACGGGTTTATGACAAGATTAAATTTGACAGGTCTCCTCGGGTATTTAGAGGTCAAACGAGCGTCATATGAGATCCAATTAAGGTTAATTGATTTTGGATGTAAATGATTTTGGTAAGCAAAACCTCTAAAACCTTAATACCTCAAATCATCACAACCCAACAACTATATTACACTCTCACAATCCAACAATGGCACCTAATCGTAAACACATAATCTTGAACCCAATCCTTTACACCCCAACCCCAAAGATTTCAAGGGCTAACACAATAAGCCCTAATACCCAACCTTACAATTACTATAACCCTATAACATTCAGACCCAGACCTCCTGCAATCCCTAAGAAACCGAACTCAATTCCAAACACCATAACCCAACTCACCCCTACATCGTTACCTACCCAACACTAAATCCTACCTCCCCAATGCCAAGTCTTAACAACGGTGCTAACACCCTAGTTTCAAACACCCTAACTCCCAAATTAAACCACTAACTTCCTAACCACCAACCCCTAAGCCGTTGCACAACAGAGTTAAAATGAGGAAAATAGTAGCTATCTTCAGATACCAAACTCTGACCACTTCTGGTAAATCTGGGGTTCTGGAACAAGGCTATTAGGAAACGTGACCATGGATCCAACTAACGGGTTACAACAAACTATCGCCAGCCCCCCCCTAACATCTCGACATCCTCTACGTTTCCCAAACACCCTCTTCGTCATTCCCAGCACCCCCTCTTCACATTCCCAACACCCTATCCCCCTTCCAACACACTATCCCTTCCACAAACACCCATATCCCTTCCCAACACCCATCTAGAAACCCATTCCAACACCCTCTCTATTCCCAAAAAACCATCTTCTCTTCCCAAACCTAGCTCCCATTAACCCAACAACTACTCTACCACCATCCCAATACTCATATCCCCTTTTAAAACCCATTTCCCCTTCCCAACACCCCACAAAAAAAACTCCCCCACACCCCCCATCTCTCCTTCCAACACCCCATCTCCTCTCCCAACACCCCCATTCCTCCTTCCCAACACCCATATCCCCTTTCCAGCACCCCATCCCCTTCGCAGCACCCCATACCCCCATTCCCAACACACATCTCCCCTTCCAACACCCCAATCTCCCCCCATTCAAACCAATCTCCCCTTACCAACACCCATTCCACTCTCAACAACTGCATATCCCTTCTCAACACTCATATTCCCCTTCTCAAACCCTTCTTCCCCTTCTCAACACCCATTTTCTCCTCCCCATATATCTTCCCCTTCCCAACACCCAATCCCTTCCCATCACCCCGTCTCCCCCTTCAACAACTACATTTTCCCCCTTCCCCCCACCCCATTCCCCTTCCCAACATCATCTCAGATTTGCTTCTAACGAACCCTGTTTCAGTGTAATTGGCCAAGTAGTTGTATTATTACAATATACTGTAGGCGGTGAAAAGGCTATCTATTAATTATAGTCCTTTGTGTCCCTTGGCTATAATTTTATTTGTGTCAACACTCAAATATGTTAGTTAAACCAACGTTTTAAAAAATCTGTTTTTGTCCCCGCTAAACGGGGGTGGCCATACCCCTCACACTCGGCAATACTGCTGTGTGAGATTTATTGGCAGAAAAGATATTGACCGAATGCCTTCCTGATGTCAATCCTCAGTTTTTCGGCGGTGGCCTTTGGGCAACCACACCCATCATACAAGGCAGCATGCAAGGCAGCATATACACACTGCTGGATGACTGACGTTGGCTCTCCAGAGCTGACGCCACTTGTAGGTAGATCTTCGTTTTCATTCAGCCAGGGTAACCAGCTACCCTCCTCAATCAATTTCCTTAGAAACCCAATGTGTGACGGTTTGCTGCCGACAACTCGTCCCTTGACAAGTAGTACTGTTATCAGGATACCAGTAACATGCCCTCAAAGGCAACCTGACCTGACCTAATATCGTAATAAGAAATAGACATAAACAATTTTTTTCTTAAGAAATCAAGACCTAATTTACCTCTAGGCTAAGGAGCAATTACACTGGTTTTGTGGTGAATGCTATACCAAGTATTCACTAACTCGTTTTGTAACTTGTTTGGGCCTCCAGACCCACCCCTACCACCTAACCCACTATCAAAACTTCATCACCCATAACGATAAGAAATTAGCCCCTATATAAACCAAAACCACGAAATCGCGACCACATTCCTCACCCATCCTGATTTGCTATAACCATAGCGCTAGCTAGAGGGGTTAAAAAGTATTTAAGATTCTTGGTTTCAAATTAGAAGCTGGTAACTGCTGTTTTAAAATCGTTCAGTGGGAAATCAAAATATTTTTGCAATCTAAATATATTTTTGGTCAAAATGTGAAAAATTAAGGAAAGTGTAAATTATTAATTGTAAACGTTTCAGAGTCTTTATGAGTTGGTACAAATTGGTCAATATTATTTTCAACCTAATTTTTTTTTTTTTTTTTTTTTTTTTTTAAAATTTCGGCAAAATAGGTAGAAAAACGTGTTTGTACAGTGTAGTAATAGGCTGGGATTTAACCATCTTTTCTAAGCCGCCCATGTAGAAAAATCCATAGCAAGTCTATGGTCAGTCCGCTATGTTTCCTATGATAAAACAGTCGCCAATACTCACAGACTTTTTGAAGAAAAAAATCAACTTTGATTTAAAAGCTATGAATAAGTAGGGTATCTCTATTTCAGAGACCATTCCTTTTCAAAGACATAAAATTCACATCACTTTAATGCAGTGGCATACCAATCAATCAAGCTGATGGGAAGTAAAGTTAGTACCAAATCATCCCGGTAATGTACTAAAGCAAGTTCTAAACGGGGCTAAATGCATGTGAAAAATAGTAATTACGCCCCTTTACATTTGTTTCAGCCAAAAATTTAGCAAATTAGATCCCTCAAAAACTAAAAGAAAGTGCATGATGTTATCCTTCATCCCAAAATTTTAAGCCGCAGGAAGCTTATATTATTCCATCTTTTCAAAATGAAACAGGTATTTAGACTTAAGCATGACATTTTTCCAATGAATGCATGTACTAACGAACTTCTACTCTGCAGTCCAATTGTTTTGCAATATAAGAAAAGGAAATGATACGGTTAGGCCTATCTGGAATGTTTAGACCATTTGGATACTATAATATCCCTACGTGCCTAGATTAAATGACTAGCCAACTTGACGATCACTGCAAAATATGGAGGTAGCGGTATTTGTGTTGTTAGATCTAAGAGCACTTTCTCTTCTCCCTAAAAAACACAAGGTCGGAGTCTGCTCCATGATTTTGAAAAAATGCAAAATGACATTTTAAGGGATTTGAGGCATGTAAAACTATTTCCCATTGAACTGGTCAAAATTATGTACAGGGAAAGTAACAAATTCCTTCAAATTTATTTTTACTCAAGAAAGAGAATATTAAACAACACTCAAATCTATCACACTAATACTGCTTGAATGGATTACATATTGATGACAAAATACATTTTACATCCCAAATTTTCCAATTAGATCTTACATTATAAAACTCCTGGTGACCTCATATGCTTTAAATGACCCTAGGTTGACCCTCAAAGGTTAAATCTTGTCTAGACCGTTTCAGATTAGGCGTTGTCTAAACTTTCCAATGATACACTAAATGTTCCCAGTAGTATTCCGGTAAAGTAGCCGAAGTTATCTCAATGTGACATTTTTATTTTTTACGCCCAAGCTATAACCTAATATGCTTTAATTTTTACTACAAAGTGGCGTTGACCCTTTATGTCCATGTAACTCATAACGATTGATTTGAAGTTCCCTTCTGAAACCTACTAACCTATATACATCATGATTGTAGCGACTTATAAAGCCACAACTGAGTGAAAGCAGATTCTGGGCAAATGTTTACTTAAGAGATAAGACCTACGATGAAATAACCCCCCAAACCCCCTTAATGAGTTGTGATTTTTTGAACCCCATGTAAACAGGATTCAACAAGGCAAGGGTTCATTTTGATATCCTCCTGTGGGAGAAAATATTAAGTATACAGGGTACCTAAATCATGCCAATTGCATTGGTCAATGAAAGTTTTGAATAATGGGTGGGTTTTTTATGTTAATCCCAGAAAAGGGGAATGAGTACGAGTAATCGATTCACATTATTCTGTACAATTTTATTATTTTGATACTATAAACTATCGCAATATACATAAGTCAAAGTATTAAATTCATTTAAATTTAATTTTAAAAATCAGCAAAGTTGGGTTTTTTACTACTCCAGAAAGAGAACTTTTAAACTCAAATCTGTAGCGCACTGTAATACTGTTTTTGGGAGAAACATTTGGTAGTATTATTTTTAAAACCAAATTTGAGGATTACTAAATACATTTTACCATCCAAAATGGAATCATTAACCTTAAATTTTTGATCTCAGATGACCTTCATTTGCCCTAACATGACCCTATGATGACCCCTGCAAATTTATAATCGTGTCATAAACCAGTTTAGAGTAGGGTGTATGTATACACTCTCCAATGATACATTTTATGTCCAGCAGTACTTTGGGTAAAAGTAGCAGGGGTGATCTAATGATCATTTTACACCTCAAGATACCCTAATATGCCTATATACCTAAAGTGCGTTGAACCTTTAAGTCAATGTAACTCATTAAACCCATGTGTTTTTGAAAAGTAATGCTTCTGACTACTACTTGTATACGTCAAAATGCAATTCGACCATATTTAAGCAAACACTGAATGAAAAGCAGACTTTGAAAATGTGTCTTGTACAATGAAGACCTAGAAACCGAAAAATACCCCCAATTCCTTAACGACCTTGTGACCTTTGACCCCTGTCACATCGGTCATCTATGCAATGGATTCATTTTGGGTATCCTCTGTTAGATAAAATTATTAGCTATTTATTATTACCCTAAATCATGCCAATTGGTCAATGAAAATGGGGAGATAATGGTTGTTTGCTACCCCTAGAAAATGGAAAATTTATTGGTACAAGGACTCCTATTTCTGGAAAGTGTTATCATCATCATACAACTATATTTTCATTTGAAACTATCAAACTATCGCAATCGAAGAATCATTCCTTCAAATTTAAATTATAAAAAAATCATACACTTGGCCTTTTTACCCAAGAAAGAGAACATAATAGACTCAATCGATATCAGCACTAAATGTTTGAAAATTTTAGTAGTAGTAGTACATTGTAATCTTAACCATTTTTGAATTTCAAAATACATTTACATCCAAATTAATCAAATAACCTTAATTGTATTCCAGATGACCTCCATTTGACCTCTAAAGACCCTAGGCTGACCCCTGCAAATTTATAATTCTTGTCATAGACCAGTGTAAAGTAGGGTGTTGTATACACTTTCCAATGATACATTATTTGTCCAGTAGTACTTCCGGTAAGGGAAGCCGACGTTACCTAATGAGCACTTTTACGAATCAAGCTATACCTAATAATGGCTTTTTTCTACAAAGTTGCGTTGACCTTTAACTTACCAAACCGTAACTCATTAAAAACCCATGTGATTTTGAAAAGTTATGCCCTTCTGAACTTCCCCTACTTTACATACATCAACGAACTGCAATTCCAGAGCCATATTAAAGCAAAAATTGAGTGAAAACCATATCCTAGACAAAAATGGTGAACATATAGAAATAACTGTATGCCGAAAATAGGCAAAAAAAATTAATGACCTTGTGACATTTGACCCCAGGTCCCACATCAGGTCCCGATGAAAGGTTTTATTTTGGATATCCTCTGTTTAGAGAAAATATTAGCTATAGTTTGGTCCCTAAATCATGCCAATTGGTCAATGAAAAGTGGAGATATGCTGTTATGCTACCCCTACCCTTATATTTTGCAGTTGCTTTAGCTAGGCCTCAATCCACGATGGCTCTTCAACTATCATAGTAAACATGAATATATGTGAACAATAGTTCCGCGTTGGGAGGGTACCTCAAAATTCTTAATAAACTACTAGACCCTATTAGCTTTACAAATATGTAACTACTTAAAAAAATATACCTTTTTGGGTGCATGGGGACCCCCTTGGCCACTAGAACTCATTGTTATTTCAACTGTGACGCAGTTGATGTTTTTCATGATCTGCATATTTAGGACTTTCTATGCGAAAAAATGAAGGACTTTGTTGAAGAAACAAATTATAGATATGAAAGGATTTTCGCGGCTGATTCTTTTACCCCATTCTACTGGATTTTACACAGTTAAGAAGCTAACTGAGTTTTCAGTTCCGTTATTTTGATTGAAATATGGTGGCAAACCTTTCTGATTTTTTTGCTTTACAGAGTAAATTGTATAAATCGGTGAATTCGATTACATCTGATCAGTTGATTCTGGTGCAATACATTCATGTCAAAGAACCTCATCCAAAATCGCCGTTGAGTCCATGAAGTTTTTTTTTTCTGATCAATTCCATTTTTGTGCAATATTTATGCAAAACAAATGGTAAGAAAAACTTACAGGCTTATATTATCGTTTTGAAAAGTAAGATTTTTTCTTATTACTTTTAACATTCCAAGTTCCTCAATAAACCACTTTTTAGGAAGAATATCATCGACAATACGAGTGAGGTAATCTATTCACTTACACAAAACAATGGTTTTCTGTGTAACTCCATTGGACATGAAGAAAGATGGATCAGCCGCGAAAACAAAAAAAAAAAAAAATCTTTCATATCCTACCTCTTTTTCAAACAACCAAATTCCTATTCCTTTCCTTCATTTTTTTTCAGCATAGAAAGATAAAAAATATGCAGAATATAATGAAAACATCAACTGCGTCACAGTTGAGTAAACAGGTCAGGGTCAAATTTTGGTGTTTTTTCAATGCACAATTTTTTTATTCACTCTGTTAGCCAATTGCCCACATAACTCAAAATCCCTCAACAGTTTTGGAAAAACTGGGAGCCTTCTTTTCAAAAACAATGTTCCACATTGCTTAAAAACATAACGAATAAAAACCACAATAGTGAAGTATAAATTTTTAATCTCAATCTTTTTCGCTAGTAATATCACAACATGTTTGTTTTCGTTTTCACCAGTTGGACGAAATGAAGATAAAGCCAAGCAAATCTGGAATCTGAGCATAGCCGCCTTCATCGGCCGTTTTTAATCATCGCATTGTTGCGTAGTCATTATCCTTCTATGCCATGTCCTCTGCTGTTCCTGTTATCACTGCTGCTGTAAGAGCAGACGGAAGAATATCGACAACAACAACGACTACAGTGGCATACACGGAGTGTCACAACGAGCCATAAACATGGAACAAACAAGAATCATTCGTCAACCAAACATTAAACATGTAGCATATCAAGGGTTCGGGCAAAAAGCCCCCAAACAAGAAATCTGCATAGCTCCCTGGTGTTGATTTGGCCGGTATAACACTTAATAAGAACACAACTGACAAATGGGCAGCTATTGCAGATGGGGCATTCTGGCAGTAAACCCTCGATTATAGCAGTGATGTAAAATAACATTTTTAAGGTGCAAAGCAAATATAATTTTCCGCGAGTTTCCGTCGGGGCGCGAGTGTGCTTGCTTTTCCGCCATACTTGTAATTGCTTTTCCAATTTATTTCTGAATCCTGGGAGTGGAGAAAATTCGCAACAAATTTCCATTTACGTTTCCAACAACGGTACTATTATGGAAAGATTAAGTAGTGAAAATTGTTATCGACTCAGAAAAAAAACGGAATTTCGATTTTAGTATTCGTCAAAGCATTGCCATTGGATCATTAGGCAATACTAGCTGTGGGCCCCGCGCTTCGCGCGGCAACAGCTAGCTGATCCCCCTTGAATGGGAGCGGTCACTTAAAAAGGTTGATCAGTCTTCTATGGAATGCAAAAACTCAAAGACTACAATATGGTTCTCCAAAATTGTTCTCGTTAGTTGTTTGCCTTAGTATGTTCAGAGCCGTCGAGTTTTAGGCCCCCATCTCAACATGAGCTATAAGCCAGGTGACTACTGCAAAAATTTATGTGCAAGCCAAGTAACTGAATGCACTCCCCAAAGAACAACCAGTGTCGTATCTGGGGTCGGAGGGTCAGGGCAACTCAACGGGTTCAAAAGGGAAATCAGGCAAGCTCTCTTGGGAAGAAAGGTCGAGTCCGGTACAATAAGGAATTTTTTTTGTTGGGAAATTCATGAAAAATAGTCGGGACCGCTTGTACCCTGACCGGGCTGTATTCCCCCTGAACACGTTTTTCCTCCCTAGACTACTGCTGCCTACGCATTGGGCATCTCTAAGGGCGCCGAGAGTCCAGCACCTATAGGCCCTAGAGGGGAATCTTTGCTACATGTCCAGGGGGTTACACAGGGTGAGGGGGGTGTTCCCATTTCGTTGACGTTTTTAGGCATATTTTGGTTGTTTTCACCCAGCATCATTGTCACCCAATGGCCCTGGTATTTGAAAATTATTGAAAATTTCCATCATCATCCAAAAGACTCCACAATTTTTTCGACAATTTGAGAATCTTTAACCCCAAGACCTATACTTTTTAGAAATGTTGCCA
>JAMKCH010043367.1:0-58072 GCA_023653785.1 Ophioderma brevispina
CAATCACGTCAGACCAATGTTATGCAACATCAAATTACGTGACACACGCGATTGGTTGTCTAATTCGGTTTTACTGATATAACGGTAAACGCACAACGACTTGAAATACACGACTCATTACCACTGCAATTCGTTAAAACTTCTGCGAGAGGTTGTTTATTCGCTTGTCTTAAGCACAGTTAAAACAATAATTTGTTGAACTCATTTACCCACACAACTCAAACTATCATATTTATGCATGAAAGTGTTGCATATTTATAAACAGCTGGATAAGCAATAAAGACAATCAACATTAATCTATACATACGGTTCATTTCAAATGCTATTTACAGCATAATTCTTACATACACTATACACTACCAGTTTATTTACAATATCAAGTTTTTGAAGGTCAAAGAATACGACAAGAAAATAATTTTATACTTTTTGAGGAAAAGAGTTTTTGACCACAAAGGTTATCATTCATAATATATGTGTACACAGTATGATTCTGGAAATGATAAACTCTTGGTGTTAAAATTAATCCAGATTCTGAGAGGGGATCAACACTGTGTTGTTTTAATCTGATGAACCAATGGGTATTACGCATTGTTTTACAAATTCTGCATCAAAATGTCAAACGAACGCACTCCCAGCACTGTGACATTCATAGGTATCTATTATTTGCAAGTTGACTTATAGGAAACGCAATGGGGAGAATGTTTTTTTTTACTTCACCATATTTCAAACATTTTATTTCACTTTGCTTTTATGTCGTTACTAAACATAGACTCTTCACATGTTGCAGAACCCAACGAATTACGAGCCAAGAGTCGAAAAAACGTCTATGCATGGGATTAAAGTTTTTACAAGTAGGATTGAAAATACCTTTCCTATAGGATTTATCAAAGGATTTAATTTGTTTTCACCAAGGACAGTTACAATGATATCTTTTCCGACAATATCGTTATAACGGCCGATGGTTTCCCGCCAAACGATTCACGTATGAAAGTATATTTTTATTCCGTTGAAATCAGTAGGCCGTTTCACACTAGTATGCCGCTTTTCTTACATCACCATAAGTACAATAACTGGACACGCCTTATATTTTGATTTAAAAGTCGGTTGATACAAACAGTTGTAGAAAGGTTTTGGAAATGATCAGAACTAAAATATCTCAAAATATAATTGGTAGCAATGTTTACAATAGCAATTTTCCTACTTAGGACATTTACAGCAATGTTTTTAAGACACAAACGCTTAAACTAAATCAAATTGATTTGAAATTCATAAAATTAAATAAAGGTTTTTACTTGCAAACATGACAATTAACGAAAATTACACAAACCCAAATATTTGCTATGGAACGAAATTATAAACTTTACGCTATTGTAGTAACTTTATAAGTATTATGCGTCATTGTATTTGTTTACATTGTGGTTACTTTTATTACTTTATCATGATGAATGGTGTTTATTTTCCCACCGTTTATGACCATAACCTTTATAATTACAAAGATGATAATTATTGGAAAGTAGTATTACAATTGGTTACAGGCGTTATTTTACCGATTCCCCATTTTCATGTAACCGTTAACCGTATATTATACCTGATTGTTTGCATACAACTTTGCAAAACTTTTTTACTAATGATATTATTTTAAAAATTTACTATTATTATTATTATTTACATTGACTTCTTAACAATTTACTACATTCTCGCACAGTTACTAAATTAAACGGAGTATGCATGACCTTAATGGAATGTGGTGTTTTCTGTACATAATCGATCGACCAAAAAGCATTGGACGTTTCACGGACAAAGACGTGTACACGTCTACATCATATTGTTTCAACACGTTGTAAAAAACAACCAAAAAAAGAACAGACCTTTCGGCAACGCGTTGTTGAAGGAAAGAAATGAGCAGGATTTTTGGCCCTTGAACATGTTTAAATCTCCTATGTAACCTATACTATATGATTGCTTTAAACATGTTCAAAGGCCAAAAGTACATAGGTGCACTGTTAAAAACATGGTAAAAACGTAAAAAAGTCAGCTGACACTCGCAACGGTAAAAATAACTGTAAAAACGTCGTTTTAACTGTTGTGAGTGCACGCTGCCAATTTTTTAAAAAACGACGTTTTTTTACGGTAATTTTTAACAGTGCGGTTTTTCCTGCCAAACGAATAGTTATCCAAAATCCAGACTCCATGGAAAGATTTTAAGTCCTGGAATACTTTCAATCGCTTCATCGTTTAGCCGCTCTCATCAACATGCGTAACACCTGAACCATGCCTGAACTATGTGTCAATTTCATAGCTTACGCATGTGTCAGTGCTTGAATCTTTTGCGATTTGCCGAAATGTATGCCGTACAATTAAAATGAGAGAGGAATTGTGTGGAAAATTAAAAGAAATACTGTTTTGTAAGGGTTGCCACGGCTTTCACTGTTTAATTGATTCATTTTAGTACTAGGTCTTCCTAAATTCATATAAACGTTTTTTTCCTATATTTGTTCATAATTCCGCTGATTATTTATTCAAATTTAAATATTGATCAAAGTAATGCCCTCCGTTATGGCATACAAAACACTTTGTATGTCAATCTACGATTTCAATGTATTAATATTTTAACTTATTTTATATTTAAAACGCTACGTTTATCAGTAGTACATAATCAGCATATATCATTAATATTACGAAAAGCGACATTAGAGCCAGATGAATCTCTAATTGGTACAAAACACATACTTGTTGCAACCTTTTACCCATTTTATTATTATTATTGTTATTATTATCATTATTATTATAAAAAGGCTATACCTCCATTTGCAATAAGTCGATAGTAATTAAAAATAAGCCCTTGCACAATTCCACAAAAGTTACAACTTCCATATGTTCTTAGCATAATCGATGAGAGATGAACTATTCGCAAACTATTGACGGGTGTGTGAATGAACTTTAACACTTAAGTGCATAAGGTCTCCTGCACTCGTTGGTGGGGGGGGGGGGGGCAAGTGGACCCCCTCGGAAAACCACCTTGTCGATAGAATTTTTTACCTAAACTCTTGTCATTGATGGGGTATATCAACACGAGCGCATCCAAAAATCGATTTTTTTTATGACGTGCAGCAATTTCTCCCGCCAAAAAAGTTAAAAATCACTTTCCATAAAATTTGGCATTGCTGAAATAAAAATTAAAAAAAAGTTATACCAGAGTACGATTTAAGGGGCAAAACAAATTTTGAATAGGGCCACCAAAATGCTTATTTATGCTAATTAGTATAAAAACGCCATGACCGATTTGACCTTTTTCCAAAAAAATATGGGCAACTTATATTTAGGCAATGACATAAAATCTTGGGCAAAAATAATTTAGCGTTAAAACATGGCGTGCGAAAAACAAAACATTGGGTCCATATGGACCCCCCTTACGCACTTAAGTGTAAACGGGATATTCAGTACAAAAAGGGTAAAACGCCTTGTCTGTTGAGTACATTCTTATTCAAAGTTTGAGTAGTACATTTTACCCAAGAATGCTTATGGTGTACTCATCATTGACTAAGAGTTACTCAAAACATGCGTTAATATTCCCTTTTTACTCAACAGGTACGCATCTCAGTATTAAAATAACAGTGAAGACTAAGAATAATACAAAATAAGTAAATGCTGTTTCCAACTGCTTCTCCACAAAAATAGGCTGTGTATTAACTGTATATTAGAGTGTGGGCCTGAAGTTTCGATCCTAGCAGGATCTTCATCAAAGGCAAACTGACCTGTCAGTTTGCCTTTGATGAAAATCCTCTAAGGATCTAAACGTCAGGGCCATACTCTAGTATACAAAGACTAAGAATAGTATACAATGGATAATCTTCACATATACACCACTGGAGAACAATGCTTGTCATTGAACGGTCTGCCATGACTTTGAAATAAATAAATTAATAAATCATTACATTCATTGAAAGTATCGTCCTTACTCACTTGTAACGGTCCATTCGGTGAATTGCATTGCATCAAGATTGCATCATTTTGCTCTAAAATTTACTAAGATTAAAATGAGATCCATGGATTCCAGCTCCAGACCCTCTGAGTAATGTAATACTTAATCAGATATACGTCACTATTATATACGCCACCATGTTAAACTGATTTTTGTTAATGCACATAATAATTGTTGACGATTCTAGTGAATTTCATTAAACGTATATGTAAAACTGGGCCCCTTCGGGCTGTTCATGGGGCAAAACTAGTAAACCCCCCACCGCTTCATTCGTTTTTTTTTAAAATTTAATCACGTAACGACCAGTGTAAACAAGTTGAGCAACTGGCGGCGGCGTTCAAACCTGTTTACCCCGTCAAAGTAGGAAAGGGCCAATTAAGAATCAGGTCATACTACAACTATATGACCACTTGTGTACAAACATATACAAGTTCCCCTCTGTGTCCCCGCTAAAATTTATTCCAAATGGAATGCTAGGCTAGATTGTTCTCTGTCTAACAAGTGAGAGGTCATATATTTTCCGTGAGTGCAGGAAGGTCATAAGTGCCATAGCTGCCATGTGATCAATCTGTGTGCTGCCATGTATTAAGTGCTACGAGAGATTTTTCAAGTCTCATATTTCTGTGATATGTAAAGATTTCATATAGATTACCACTAAATATATTCCCTACTTTAATTTGGTTATAAAAATAACTTAATACGACAAAACAAAAAGGTGATTCAATATGTCCAATATTTACTTCAATTGAACACTGGGTTTAATTTCTTATTGCTCCTGTATGGAATTAGAAATTTCACATTTTTGTATCAAGAAACACTTCTCCCTTAATCCTTTCAGATAGACTTATTTTTGATAGAAAGCTTTACATCAGTACTGCCAAAATCAGAATTTTCAATTGATTAGGGAACCTGTTATTTTGGAAATCTCTCGTTGCAACCTTTTAAGATAACTCAATATATTTTTTCCTAGAGTCAGTAAATTCTTACAATGTAGCTGTTACACTTAATACTTTTTGTACTCACACAAGGATATAAGCTCGCCTTTGTTCTTATAAATATATATACTGCTTTCAAGAAAGGCAATTCAGTCATATAGTTCTGGACAATTGTCCTGTTGTTTATCTACCAATGGGAAACGAAATCATACTTCTAAAATTCCAAGTTATTCGGTGTATAACACATATGTAATTTTCTAACGATTACGATCTAAACCTAAAATACCCACTCTCAAATATGTTTATCTCAGCGTGTTTTTTCTTTTAAATGCAAGATGAATAGCTTTTGGATACAAGAAACCCACGAAAGTGTGTCTGGGTGAACAATTGGCACGGCAAAGTTATCAACCTCCGGTTCTTCACATCCTCTTTCCGACTAATTACATTACGGAGTAGCAGTAATTTGAATAGCGTATTGTTCAGTAAGCAATACCAGGACAGGGCACCCTGAATACCTGTAGTAAAATATCATCGCTAGTAGATATATTTTATGGTTTGATGAAATTTGAGTTTTGATATACGAACAAATGGGAAATAACCTGGTATACTATTGCAGTATCATGCGAAATGTGAGCAAGAGTGTGCACATGTACCCACACGATAAAATTACCGTAGAGAAATCTAGATACAACCATACCTTAGCTCGGAAATTTCATCATTAAGGTTTAAAGTAGAGGGTGTCTAAAATTATTACATTTTATCAAAATATATTTACAGCATATGCTCTTCAGTATTTCAGTACATTATGAACTGCCCAAATAAAGTTAGTTAACTGTGTACAGCTTTTTATCCCAATTCATAAGCTAATCTAAATGTAGAGATACAGTCAAATTAGTGAAAAATGCGTACATTCTACTTTGAGTGTTATTACCTCTGCATGTTCTTATTAAAAAGAAATGTTGAGTTTCTTACAGATCATAAAACAGTTGTTAATATAGACTCTTTATGCTGAAACATGTTTTTAATAATGCTTTTAAATATAAAAAGTCAGCCAAAGACATGGTAAGAAAATCGTAAAGGTACATACAACTATACGTCTAATAATTTGATTAAAGCAATATTAGCACATTTTTTGAAGAGCGCCTCCAATTTTCAAAATTTGATATTTTTGCACAGCTATGTTGGTCATTGTCTAGAAAACTACACCTGCGAACGAGAATGCTCAAAAATGCGTATTTATCATAAATGAGCGATTTTTGTAATTAGAATTGGGATCCTAGATTGTACTTAACGGCAGAGCTGGAAATGCTATAGTTTATGTCCGTCCATGATGAAATAGTGCCACCTCAAGAAAACGACATCTAACTTGACTTGCCTGAACCAATAAAACAACTAATAGATGAGCGTAGATACGTACATGGCGGTATTTCCCGGCCATTTCATATTGGAAGGCCGTTTCCAGCAGCCGTTGAATTACTATCGGGGATTCTAGTTACAAAAATCCTTCGTTTGCGACACATAGACATTGTAGAGCTTAACCATTCACAGGTATAGTTTACTAGCCAGTTACCAATGCAACCGTGTAAAAATCTCAATTTTTTTGAAAAATTGGGGGCGCTCTTCAAAAAATGTGCTAATATTGCTTTAAGTTACTCAAAGGGATACAGTCAGTTAAAACATATAACAGCTTGACTGAGTGCAATCATCCGACTACAAGTACCGACGGAAATCTACTAAAAGTATAGACCCTATACAATAGGCAGCCATACTGTAGGGCAAGAGAGTCACATTACATGACTACAATACATCCACCTGTTATTGAATTCCAGAGATGCTTAAGTTGCACAGGTGATCTATTATACTCTTGGTATTTTCACCGTAGGGCAAGGAATATTTTATGTTAATCACCAAGTGTGATGTCGTATTGCATAGGGTCTATTGACTGAAATCAGTTTGCTGCACATATCAGGAAAAGTAGTGCAAACAAATGTTGACATATTTTGCTTGCATAATTGTCGCGGCCTATTAACAAAACTCATTTTATCGGATGCGGTAAACTTTCTGAATTAAGACAGTTCCATGGCCCGATCTGCTAATAGGCCCCTCGTCCCCAGAAGCCCCAGATTTTACCGGAAAGTGTTCAACATTTTTGGTATCAGGAAAAACGTACTCTTTTTCTCATTTACCATTTGAAATCTTAGAGCCAAAGGATGTTTGTTTGGAGGTTCTGAGCGAAGTGTGCCCCATTTGGTCGAACCAATATTAATTGTACCAGTACTCTATGGGGCTTACAATTTTTTTTTTTTTTTTTTTAAAGGCTTTCACAGATCAAAACGGATTGAATATCGGGGCGAAATCTTTATCAGATGGGGTTTGGAGTGAAGCCACTCTATCGGATGAAAACTTCATCTCGTAATCGGGGCCATCCCCCTTTACAGGCTGACTACCATTTTTCATGCAGTATCTCTAATGGAACTCATTGAATGAAATATCTGATACAAACCCCTAATAGGTTCTTAAACCATATCCTGACTTGCTTATTCATTATAAAACCTTTGAACAACCAATGAAAGCGAGTGGTAGTGTGCATGGAGTTAAAATGTAACACATTTTACGAGACAGCCTGTATGCTGGGTATTTTTACTATTTCGGCTTAACTTTTTCGAAAACTATGTTATGTTTATCGAAAGTAATTTATGGCTTTATGCTCTCGGGAATGAAACTACAATATTCTTGGAATGGAGTGATCACTACGATACGAAATTATCTTCCACACACTCTTCAAAATAGTTGGAGGTTTAGAAATCGGGTGCAAGCACATGCAGATGCGGTAATGAAGCAAGAGCGCCTATGCCCAGCTGTGTTCAGGAATGTGACCGCATAAGTTAAAAGTCCACTCGATCGATATCTGTCACATTCCTGAACACAGCTGGGCATGGCGCTCTCACTGCATTACCGCATCTGCATGTGCATGTACCCGTTGTTCTAAACCTCATAAGTGGAACTGAAGTGCAAGAACAAATAAAAAGAGCGGTAATGGTATGAAAAAAATCATTGTTCAAAGAATACCTCTCCATTTTCACTGATTTTACGACATTTTTCCATTTAAAAGTTCATGTTCCCCTTGTTGAAAATTTTCATATTCCCTTCTTGCTTACATTTTTTTTGGTATTCCCCCTCATTCCTCCATTCGCCCACCACAAATAATGACCCCCTCCCTAAAAGAACCATATTCTATTTTCCACAAGATTCCATAAGCTTTAAGAACACTGACCAAAATTACACACACACACACACAAATCATCCATACACCACTTATCTCCTTAATCTTTTAGGTTTTAAAGTCATTAACAAAATCAAGATAATATTTTCATAATACCAAATTTCGACTGGAATAGAATCTTAAGCACTGCATGGAGACAACCCACCATTTAAAGCTCAGCGTTTAATTACTTTTTAAGTAGTCTAAACCATCGCACAACTTTAAATCACAGCACTCGCAAAATGAGCAGCCACGACGATACACTAAAACGTTCAAGTATGTCAGAGATTTCATTAGTGCGTGACTCGTTTATGTAACACACATATTCTTCCGGGTGGGTTTTTATGCTATCTTGAAATTCAATATGATATGCGAGAGATCTGATAAATGGCCTTCTTGTGTTTTTCCTATTGTCTCCAAACGGATGTCTGACAGCATTGATCATCCTAGGACCGTCACTTAGCGTTCCAAATTGGATATGGAGCATGAGGAAAAGGAATTGATTCTATGGATATTTGCGGAAAACAGTATAAGTAATATTTTACCATGGTAACCCAAGTAATTTTTAGGGTTCCTTGGGAACTTTGTGTAAAGCGATTTTCTTCTATTACATTTATGATGTCTTGTGCCAATAAAATTCACTACTTAAATGCATACCGTCAAATTCTTCAGACGTTAAATTTGTATACAGGTAATTAACGTTATCAACATAAAGCCATTATTGGTTACACACCACTAACTCACTTATACACAGTAGTGTATGGGAAAAATGGCAACTCTGAGCATGTTTCTTTCACATTTAAAACTCTCACAGAGGAAATACAACAATATCATCCCAAAGTACAAGCTAAAATCACCAAATAACCAAATTTTGAACATATGATGACCAGAAATTTTTTTAGTTACGAATCACCAAACTCGCCCGATGTCAGACCGGCAACCCAAGATTCTCTATAGTCGCCAAAGCTAGTAATTTGCAAATCCGCGATTTGCAATTGATGACCGCGGAGTAAATTGCCTCAAATTCACTGTCCAAATGCCAATTAGTTTGAGAAAACATACCAATCTACCATGTCAATCATGAAATTTCATCACTTTATAAATATAACTAGTGCATTTTCAGACATTTTAAAGCACTTTTTCCAGATGCCATGCAAGAAAGTAGTCCACCAAAGATTTTTTTTATCCTTACGGCAGCCAGGTTAGTGGTGTATAACCTATAGACTCTCATTTCGGCTCTCTGTACACGACACCAGTTTGGAACTCGTGTGGATTTTCTACTAGCTACCTTTGGTATCCGGTGTTTTGCTGCATTTCTTTAGCTATTTATACAGCTGCACTTTCCTAAATGTTTGTGGTCTTTATAGGTAAACAAGAACACATTTTGCAGCATCAACGACTTAAACATTTTGTTAAGTGATATCATACAAATAACAAAGTTTCTTTAATAAAGATATCGTATAGCATGCTAGTAAAACGACGCGACAGCAGCAGAACGGAATAGAAGAACGAGCGCGGAATCAACCAACAGTTCGGGATACATAAATCCCGGTGGGCTCACCCAACCGGCACCACTGACCGCATGATCGTTACCAAGCTTTGCCAAAAACGCGGACAAATATGGCACGCCATGGTGGTTAATGACAATGGTTCCCCATCGTATGGTGGTTCTATCCCATTGGATATGTATTTGTGATACATGATTGGACGCAAAAACTGTATTACAACAGGAGTTCACATCTATGTTCGCTCTCGCGTGCCATATTTGTCCGCGATTTTGGTAACGATCATTACGGTCAGTATCACAGATTGAGTGAGCCCACCGGGACATAAATGCATTGCAAAAACTTGTGAAAGGGTTATTTGGTTGTCCCTTAGAGCCTCCTATTGTTAAAATGGCTTTACTTTCATTTATTTCATGTGGCTCTGAGATAATGGATTTGAGGATGCACGAAATATTCCAATCACTTGTGAGTGTAATTGACGTAGCCTGACCATACCTTTTGGGAAAATGTATATCCGGTTATCGCAGAAGAGCAAGTACTTTATTTACTCGTCAGAAAGAAAGCAAACTTCAACTTATTGAGATTTGATACGTTGAATGTTACCAATATTGCACAGATACCGATATCAGCTGATATTAAACATGGATTTTGAAAAGTTCTCGCTGTCAAGGTTTTCCAAAAACGTCATTGTCTGACGTATGTATTGATGCAAGAGCTTGGATGCGTTTTGAAATTTGTTACAAGACATTCAATTCAATTTTGGTATTACTTTTAAACAACAAACAAACTATGACTGCCGTATTTTCTGTGTGCATCAAACAAAGGTTTGGCGAAAATAAGTGGCGATAGAGGGGTCGTATGGTATGCACTTGTTGCGGTTAACTTTGTAAAAAGCTTATTGTTATTAATGATACTTCTCTTGTTATTCGTACCAGACTTATTTTACTTTGAAACCATTTGCCAAAATATTTGGCAAACGAGAAAATTCTTTTTAAATACAAGAGCAAGCTGCAATGCGTCGTATTTTATTTAAAATCTTCGCTAGTTTAAATTTCACATTGACTTTCAAAAATCATTTAAGCTAATAGTATTTGAAAATTAATACCAATTGTTAGCTTTCGATATTTTAACTGGGCAATTAATAGCCAGTAATGCAGCGTATTCGTAAATTCCCTTATTTGACTTTCTCCCATATGATGACGTCCTTTGACATTCAAATAACTTCAGAGACAGTGAAAAGTAACAAATAGGTTATTAAGATAGATGTGTCACTAAACAAATCCAAAATGACAAATTTAAGACAAGCATAAAGAAACTTATAAGAGATCATACGTGGGCGAATATCATTACACTTACGCTTCTGGAGTGTTTTTCGCGTACCACCGAAAAACTAAAAGATGTCACTCCTGACAGAATATCAAGGACCTTGAGCAATATTATTTTTGTACTCTTTAAATGTAAAAGAGCAAAAACTCACTCTTCGTCGAGTAGGGACAGCTCTCTTTTTGGAGTGAAGTTTACTCTTTTCGGAGCACTTTCCTCTCTTTTCTAGAGGGATATTTCTCTGAGAAGAGTTGAAATCACTCTGAAAAGAGTTAAACGAAAAGCTATCTCTCCACGAGCTCTACAAGAGTAAATTTCAGCTTTTTAACATTTAAAGGGTACGTTACTTTAAAATTAGCTATACACGTAGCCGAATGATCTATCCCGAGGGGTACAATTTAGGCATACATAGGTGAATATTAAATGACGTGTCCATGAAAACCCGTTGACATTCTTATAAAAACAGACAAATAAATACCAAAGCAAAGTTGAATTTTGCGTTTCTCGGCTCATAATTGTCTTGGATACGACTAACGCTGGCACATCTCTGGTGCGAACTACGCCTACATGCAATTTAACGATGCGTTATTTTGGCGGGGAATCGGGCCACGTATCAACATGTCAAAGAAATGATGAGCCATATAGTATATAGTAAATTGAATATTTATCCTCTGTTAAAAATTAAACAATTACAGGAATTCATCTATTCATCAAACTAGTTTTTTAATATTAAAGCTATGAAAGTTTCTTGATCATAAAGTTTAATACCGTGGTTGAAGTGACACCAGTATGAACGAGTTTATTTTATCGGTTTCGAGATCTTAATCCAGGCCATTTTTATTTGAGCGATGAGTTCTTAACCACTATTCCATTACATCTATATTACATTATTTGGGGGAAATGTGGAAGTTTATTTGAAAGTATGTAATCAGCTTAAGCATTACTCTTTTTCCTACTTCTCTTGTCCTTTATTCCAGTTCATCCCGGTTGATTTTCAATGGCGTCATTGCGTTCACCCATACAAAAACAAGGCATTTCTGCGCATCTGGGCCAGCTGTAAGTTTTGTTAGGATGGACTTATAGGAACTCCAAATCTTCTCCTCCTTAACACGAAAGGCCGCCCTCCGTAGAATCGTAGGTTGTCATTCAGCCCACAGATGCTATGTCAGAGCACTGTTGTCGCTATGAGACGGTTAACAGGTAACGTAAGACGGAACTGTAAGACTACAGTTTTGGGATTCGACTCCACAAGTCCATTCCTTTCTTCAACCTTAAATTCTCTAGTTATGTTGTTGCTTGTCTTGTATCTTGACTTTGTAATCACGTTTCAAAATCCATGTTTACCACGATGTACGTTATGACGGTTCTTAGAATAGGGACACCTTAAGTCAGATCTGTTTAAATCCACTAAAGCTAGACGGCTTTGTTTGGTTGAAATAGCGAACAGCTTAGTTGCGTAATGGCTACACCATAGAACACAGTATAACATAAAGTCTTTTCAGCATCTCTGTTCTTTTCTACACTTACTAAAACTAATATATTTATATATGTATAAACCTCTTCTTAAAATCATCTACACCATTTGTATTCTACAAACAACCAGTATTTTGGGGATTAAATCTATCATTTTTTCCAAATGAACTAGGTTTTAGTAAAAATGCTTTTTATGTACGACTTTCTACATACCCATCCAATAGCGATTTCATTTTTTTATTAACGTACTCATTTTAACCAGCACGCGATGTTTGTTTAGCTTACCCTTCACTTGATTAATTCGTTGATAATTTCTTTCTTCTCGATATTATTTTCTAAGGTTAAAATGATAAAAATGATCAGGGGGCATTGTTTCATTATGATTTGCAGAATAACCAGATTAAAATCTGATAAAACACAATGTACTGGCAACTTGGAAGTCATTCCGAACACAAAAAGCTTAAAGAAACGGTGAGTAGTGGCGAATTCGCCTGAGGTTTCACACCAAGTCACATCTCACATTTAAAGATTTCAAATCAATCTAATCCAGCGCCCTGGGTCACTCGGAAAAACTCGATGATACAAGCATGATAAGCTGCAATAAAACAAACAAATATGACATTGTAAGCTTATGAGGTTATCTTGGAATTTATCTTCAATTCTTTATCATCATCTCGAGACTGAGACACCAAATTACAGACAGAGACACAGATACAGACACAGACAATAGCTGTAAGGGGCAAAGCAGTTTATTTTCTGTGTGACCAGTGCCGTTGAGAAAACGTGAGTGATGCATGTAAGATATAAACAGTCTTGCTTACGGGCCAACCGTGGCACATATAAGTCAAATACATACGTCACAAATTTGAAACTATACAAATTAAGAAATCATGTAAAATCAAACTGCTATTAATCTTAACAGAACCAGAAAAGTATCGGAAAATTGGTAAGTGAGCTTTTAACATGATACCAAATTTACTCTATATCATATGTCAATTTGGTTCTTTAGATATGACAAATTCCATAATTGATGGTCTTTTTGTTTTTCAACCTGGCATCTGAAGAAAATGGACCATAAAGGAATGTGAACTACCCAGAAGGAATGGGATTCACAAATTACAAAGCAATTATTGATTAAATAATCACCTCAAGTCAACATACTTTTTAGAAAGCTATATGTTTAGCGTTCCTAAAAAAAACACAATTGAAAACAACCTACATTTACTCATTTATAATTGTTTATGATAAACTGCACTTTAAAATGTCCATAACTGGAAACTAAATCCAGCGACATGCTTCTGGTTTTTGTTTGTGCGCTATCACATTTTGGAGATAAGTTATAATTTTTATATACTTTGAATAAACGAAACTTATTTGTTGTTAAAAGTCCGCTCAATCAATTCATTTTGCTGTAGCACCATTGAAGGCCAAATAAGTACAGTACCATTTTCGATCCGACTGAATCGTTTTTTCCAGGATTCTATAACAATCGGAAAATATGACCTACAATTACACTTTCACAAGAACAAAGCAAGGCACCGTCCTTCCCTAATGGCTCCACCCGCGTTCTTATTTCATTATGTCCGCTGCCATATTTGCAATATTCCTCGATTTCTTTAACACGAATATTTCTCAAAAGGAAGGCAATCTTCTCGTTCTTTCAGATGTTTCCTACCTTCTCCTAGTAATGCCGAATACTTTAGAACATATCCTAAATCTAATGACTAATACAACTTCAATTGAAAACACTCCTTTTTGATCGCGTTATGCTAGAGTCCATACCGATTTAGTAAAAAAACATTTGTGTGGTTTACGAAATACCTTTATGAGTCGGCGCCATATCGGTCTCATCAATAACACTTAAGCGCCTTGCCCATTGAAAATAGACTTTATCGCGGGTAGAATTGCATGGTATACATGCAGTGTATTCCAGAAAAGCCTGAATACGCCTCATAATTGGTGATGTAAACATATAACAGTACTTTTATCATGTGGTTTTAGGCTACGGTGGCCGGCAATCATGTATTATAATGGTACACGCCGAAAGCCTGTCGATAGAACCCCTGTTTCTGCTTCGGTCACTCCACGACCTCGACACATGATAGCAGGGATGCAGCCCACAGTGAATGGGTCGCCGAGTGAAAAACGGAAGTGGTTTGGACCTCTAAAATATGGCGGGAAACAATGCATACCCTGCTGGGTGACATAGGTAAGCGGTTCTCTTGACAATATACGTCTCACATGAACTTAAAAGTAGTAGCTTGGACGAAAAGACGAACTAGTTAGAGTAACACAACTGCATACTAAATTGGTGTCTACGCCATCAATAAAAAAATATAGCAACGTTTAATTCAAAAATTAACAATAAATTGTCATTCCTGCAGTCAGTGTTATCGGAGTAATGCCGACTGGCAAAACGCACCAATTGACCAAGCTGTCAGTGTCACAAACCACGGCTTCAATTCAAATAAAATAAGTCAATTCACCGAAAGTTAATTTTTGAACTTCATCGGCTCTCCTTTTCAAAACACGAAAATTCTAAGATTTCGCAGAGTTTAAATTATAACTTACAATATCTTGACTTGCTTGATTTCTAGGCTTGATTCTTGAACTTGACTTGATTCTTGAAGTCTAACTTGACTGCACGCTCGTCCCTGCTGGCCTTGCATACGCTCGTAGTACACTGAACAGTTCATTCACTCGCGAACAGCAAAATACAGAAGTGCCTAGTCCGGTCAGATCAGTCTGTAGCGCTAAATACGAAATAACAGCAGTCAAAAACCGACAACAACCAGGAATTTCACCGCAAACGGCAAATATCTGCAAACAAAACAGCTAAGTTGTACAGCAAACAGTCCGCAGACAACAACTCGAGATTGAGGGGGGGCCATTAAACAAACCAAAAAATAACACCACACGCAGTACAACTTCGGAGTACAGCAGCTCAGAAGTAAACAAACAAAAATGGCGGATGCAGCGACTTCAACTTTCATATCGAAACTTGGTGAAATCTCGACATCGCAGAGTGAAAATGGTATAGTCCTACCAATGAAGAAAAATATTGAGCAGCGTAACTTTCACTCAGTCACAGTCAACTCGAAGAGAACTCGACCACCGTTGCCACCAAATTTGTAAGACGGTTCTCTTGACTAATATACGTCTCACATGAACTTAAAAGTAGTAGCTTGGACGAAAAGACGAACTAGTTAGAGTAACACAAGCATTACTAAATTGGTGTCTACGCAAAGTTTTTATTCATCTTTCGATTACACTGGAGCAGAACTCAAACACGCCCAACCCATATTGTTACAAATTAAAAGACGGCCTCGAGCACCCATGGTCAGTTTCCCTTTTAACAAAGCCCCCCCCCCCATAGTATTATCTATTGTTCGCAGTGGACACACGATTTCCCGACTCCCATTGGTTCAACGGATACAAGAGTCGGCATACCAAAAAAACAGGTGGTAATCAGCTGTAACCCAGCATTCGGAAACTTACTCAGGGGACCATACAAAAAAATCATATAATGTGAAACCTTGCTAAGGGACCATATTACAATATTAATGTGAGGGATGTGAAACATTTAATAAATAAATTTAATAAATTGTAATCAATTAAATATAGACATAATAAACCTCAATCTCAGAATAAATTTCAATAATAAATTGCCTCACACATATTCCACACAGATGTTCTATTGTTGGACAAGGTGTATATGCATTGTTTCCCGCCATATTGTAGAGGTCCCCAAAACCAACTTCCTGATGATTCAATCGGCGACTCTGACCCGCTATCCATGTGTAGAGGTCAGTGGGTCACTCCCATAGAAACCTATATCCTATATCGCTGTCACCGAAAGACCTGATCTCTATGTTCTCGCTCATAGTCAGGTGAAGCCACAATATCGTAAGTTTATATAATTATTCATATCGATAAGTTTTATGACCAGCTCAACTCGTGTAAGACGAACAATTTACCCATTATACTCACATCAACAAGCTCCTGCCTCCTTTTTGTCCGGCAATAGTTCGGTACTAGTGAATCCAGCTCGAATTTCACTGCCGTAAGTTTTTGTCTTAGGGTAGTCAAACCGGAAATTTTGTGATGGAGTCTGTAGGGTAAGAAAACCAACAAAGGAAATATCCGTAAACAAGGGTTAGATACATGCCAAGAATTTTGTAATACATAGTGTTTAATAGAGTGCAGTCGCCGCAATTTACTTTAATCTAGATTACGATAGTGTGCATGTCCCAAATATGATTAGCAATAATGTTTCACTTATTAGTTAACCTGAAGCATAAAAGTAGTACAAATATAGCTCGATGTTTACAGGCATAGGATACGTTTATAACAAAATTCCGGATCCGGAATTTTTTAAAGCAAAGTTGTGATTCCTATATAAGGGACTTCGATTTGAGCTAGTTATTCACACAGTGATTATTATATGGACAAGCATTATGTAGAGACCGTATTCAATAGCCAGCCATGTTTGGTGGACAAGATAGAGCATTCCAGTACTACAATAAATTCACCTGTCAATGATTCCCTGGCAACGCTTAACATGGATCGATTGACAGCTTAATGATTGTGTCCTGGAAATGTATGCATCTTGTCACCCAACATGTCTGGTGGGGCTGGGAGGTCATAGAATACGGTCTATATGCAAAACAATTTGTTTGAAAATTGAGGCGCCTCCCGGGGAAATCTCTGGAGTCAGCCTTTAAAGAAGTACACCGTTCCATAATATTTCTACAAATTAAATTCGGCTACGAAACCAAAACAATGTACTTGGAGCAGTGCGAATTTTGTTACATCATTAGTCTTTAGTGACGATTGGTAATGGACTGATCGTAACCGAGTCCATTTTAATGCCCCGGGAGGAGGCCACTCACATATGAAATGTGTGATTGTCACGCGGAAGACAAGAATCGTTGACATTTACTACAGATAATGTGACATCGACGTATCTCATATACATTCCGAAATAAAAAATGTCTTTCCATCTGATATTTGGACATATCTGAGCTTGCTTGGAAGTTAAGAGAGAATCAAGCAACTTTCTGATATCACTCTGAGGAAGCATGAAACAAAGGTATTCCTATAGACGGTGTAACATATTACATGCCTGATTAAAATCATATGAAAAGAAAGAATCAAAGGGATTCGTTGGTAAGATGAAAACGATTTTGTGGCTCAACGTACTTTGTAATAATGATTGTGGCATACAAAATTTAATCGATGACCTTCATACTTGTAGCTCAAGATAAAAGAGGTACTGATGTTTACAGCCTTATTCGTGTAAATCCTGTCATGTGACCTGCGGCCAAGAAACTTTGAGGTACCGATTCTTGCAGATCTCTCGAGTAAATCTGTAAGTACTAGTGGCTCAAGGTACCTTGAGGTACCAATACTTACAGATTCTTGATGAAAATCTGTAAGTACTAGTGGCTCAAGGTACCTCGAGGTACTAATACGTACATATTTTCTTGATGTAAATCTGTAAGTACTAGTGGCTCAAGGTACCTTGAGGTACCAATACTTACAGATTCTTGATGAAAATCTGTAAGTACTAGTGGCTCAAGGTACCTTGAGGTACCGATATTTACAGATTTCTTTTAGTGGCTCAAGGTATCTTAATGTACTGATGAGTACAGATTTCTTGATGTAAATCTGTATTTTCTTGTGGACTCAAGGTACCTTAAAGTACTGATACTTAGAGATTTCTTGAGATTAACTCTAGGTATTTATGGTTCATAGTACCTTGATGTCTTGATACTTACAGATTTCGTAATGTAAATCGTAAATGGCTCAATTTTACCCCTTGATGTACTGATATTTACAGATTTCTCGAATGTAAAAACATTTAAGGACAAGAGTTCAATGTATCCCTGAAGCAAGGGGTGAAGCCCATTCAAAGTTTTCCAGTCGTCCGTGCTGGGCGCTGACATTTGTGCAATATGCAACGGAATTATTAGTTTGGGTGCTTGTTTATACACCCCTAATGTCAAGTTGATACAAACAATCCGGCAAAATATCAGTTGTTGGATGTTGGGCGCTTTTGGGTGGTTAAATTTTGTCCTACCCATGGCCACAACAACGAAGAAATGAACGTCATCCGTCTTGATTTAAATAACCGCCTCAATGAATACATCTTTTCACCTACAGCGCGCATTGCATTATGAGACAAAAGAGTATCTGAGCACAATGATCCAGGTGCACTATTAATTACACCTGGCCACCTCTAACACATACATCAATTTGTATCACTACCGATTAGTGTATCATATGCAAAGCGGCACCCACATATGTGGAAGAAGCCGAGCAGCCATTGGCTTTCTTGGTGGTACGCGATGTTTTCTTTGTGGTCGCAAAACATGCGAGACGATGAATTTCTAAAGATGACGTAACGTTCTGCCTCTCTATATATAGAACCTCTTTGTCCTGAAGTACTCATTTCTTAGTATAAATCCAGATTAACATAAATTGTTTCAATAGCGTAATGACTTTCCCGGAATGTGCAATTATTTTTGAATTCCTGGGCTCATTTCGTTCTCGAAATGGCTAGTCTAGTGTCTCCGTACAAACTATCGATGTGGCAAATCAGCCTTTCACCCTATACAGTGATGATCTTAAAATTTTTGGTAATCACATCCTTTATCAGATTTCAACCGAGATCTATAGGGTCTTTCCAGGCGACAAAATAGAAAATTCTGCGACATCTTTTCAAAAATAAAAAGGTGGAAGTATGAATATTTTTTTGTTAAACAGGTAACTCAAAATAGATTTTTTGCAACATAATGAACATATATAATCTCTTGCTTTTAACATTTGTTTGAATCAATGCGATCAGCGCAAGAGCGCATCATTTTTTTATTCCGTTCTTCACCATACATAGTGAAACATTACAGCAATGGGTGTTTAGTCCATGCAGGATCACTTTTGGTAATGATTTCCACATGTCCGTGCCATCTTCTGTTATCATTAAGAAGGAAGCATCTTGTCTAAGCGATGATTAACTTCAACAAAACGAATAGAGTTCTAACAATCGTAAAAGATAGACCTAGTAGAGTACGTTGTAATCCTTATGAAATTAGTTCCCTTTACTAAATTCGGACAGTATCCAGGGGAATAACTCTTAATTACAACAGTTAACAAAACACTTTCTACATTCATTAATATGTCTCGAGTGGAAGAAGATCTATTCTTTATCTTTCATGAAAAAGTGGACTCAACTAACTCTAAAACATTCAAACCTCAATGTTAATTATAAAGGAAACAACCCCTTTATGCCGAGTAAGCAATATTAGTCAAAATGTGTGATTAAACCTTATACAGTGTTGAATAAAATATACTCAGCTTGCCTAAGATTACTCAACTTCCATCAGATTTTACTAAACAGAAGGGGTTGTTCCTTTTTAAGCAACATTTTTACACTCTACGTAGTCTTAATGTCTACGAAATTGCTCCAAACCGTAACAGTTTTTCTATGCCACCCTGCATTTATTACTTATTCATCCCCGTTTCCTTGATTTGAGTCAGAAGTTAATTTGTCTCATAATTGCACATACACAATTCAGGCATAAAGTACAGAATATTTGGAAATATTTTTTTTCAGTTGGTTAATGGAAAACAATGCCATTTGATTGTTTTTCATTGAGACATTCTACTCTATATGGTGTATGATATCACACCTTTTACATGTTACCTAATATTGAACGCAGTCGCTTATATAATACTCCAAGCGCCTTTTCGAAGAGAGTTCACAAATCAAGATGTTTCAATATATCAATTGTCTTACCTGCAGTCGCGTTGTAATGGATACATATTTCAGCATGTAATACAATATATCGCATGACAATGGCGCTATCAATCGTGGCACATTGCCACTGCAAATTTAGTGCAATACGCAACCTTTGTCTGCGTTATGAAAATTCAAGCTGGCGTATTATTACTTGTTTAAGGAGTTAATTTCCATTATGTTAAGGAATTTTGATAGGTTGGTTGCGGCTATTTTAAGAAAACTAAAGAGTAGCACTGATATTAAAAACACGAGGCACGAGTGGATCCTTTAAAATTACTTTGGTATTTTTGAAAATGAATCTATATTTCAATTTATTCCCAATGTATGTATGCAGTATATTCCATTTACAGAGTGACATAAAATTGCACCATTTACCTTTATGTTATTATTCTCATTGTGATTTAAAGATATTCAAAAATTGTCTGTGAAACACAGTAGAGAGTAATTTAAAATTATAAGTGAGTTTATGTTCGTTATCACTCAATCATATAAGAAATGACAATAAAGAAGCTATATGACAGTTCCTAGGTAACGGAATGACATTGAAACTCTGGTTTTGGACTTTCACACCAATGTAAATCAAAAGGATATCAAATATACTCCATAATTCTTTGCATGATGCCCCAAGTTCATTTTAGCGTCATTACCAAGCTCATCAATATGCAATATTCATTAATGAAGAGTGTTTTGTTGAAAAAAAGCTGAAATTTTGTAAACTATAGTAGGTTCAACCCATCGTGTCACCAGAGGAAAAGTTTTGGACAGCTGCCTCGAATAGTTGGCAGAGGAGGCAGAAAAAGAAAATATGTGGCCCGATTCACTTCTTTCATGAACGTATTAAGATCATGTTGACATCATTTTTTACATACAGAGCGCAAAGACTTGTGTTCCTTCATATCCAAAACACGTGCGCTCTAAAGTCAGTAACATTCAACTCACCTGTTACATTGAATACCACTGAAGCAAATAGAATAGAAGCAAATTGTAATAGAATCCTTTTGTTTTGCATTGGTCTGAAAGTCCAAAACAGAGTCTGAATGTCATTCCGTTACCATGGAACTGCGGATATAAACCCGAGCTTTATTCTGTGGAGGGTTACCGAATTCATAAGTGTGTCAGAAAAAAGTGTCAGGTCAGATGGGTCAGGTTACGGAAACTCCCTGGAACTGCCCTACACCATATTGCATCATAGTTTAGATTTTTGGGCAAGTGCCAAAGGCCATTAGACCTTTACTATCATTTAAAATAGGTAACAAAGGGTTACACTAATCGTTAGTGTATACCCAGAGGGTGGTTTGGGTCAATCCCACAATGCACCAGTTTTGGGAAATATCACTTCAATAGGGTCATGTGATCACGAAAAATCCTATTCTTAACACATAAAAAACCCTGAATTTAATGCTCATTTTAGCCCACAAAGTGTTAGTACTTAGGGAATTTTTAGCATGATTATGAAATATCTTTTTGTTCTTAAACTTTTGGAACAATAACGGAATAAACCTGTGCTTTATTCCGTGAAGGGTTTCCGAATTCATAAGTGTGTCAGAAAAAAGTGTGTCAGATGGGTCAGGTTACGGAAACTCCAAATATTAGCACTTCCGTTGTTCTTTCAACTTCAAATAAGTGTGAACTAGTCCATTATGTATTACATAAAATCTATAATCAGTGCGAAGTGCAAAATCTCATCATCGGTACACCATTTTTTACATGTTATAATATCCCAAAAGTGCAAGATAAGCAATAACATAAATAATCCATAAAAAATGTGTTTTCCTCCTTTAAAACCAAAATCTTGCTAACGTTGTTCTTGTTTTAATTTCCGAGTAATGACGATTGAAAATAAAGATATCATATTGAATCCTTCACGGAGAGGTAAAAAAAAAAGTTTTTAAAATTCATGGTTATATTTTTGACCGTCTATTTAGTTGCGATTCAAAACATATGGATAATTTTGCTATAATCTCGATGCGCCCACATACAAAGTAAAGGATGCACCTAACATCACAAAGCTAATTAATAAAAGCAAACGTAGCAATGGGAAACAAAATTGTCACGAAACCAGCATACTAGGTGGGGATCGTTTGAACATACAGCCTTGTTGCTTGGCCTTGTCTGTGGTTCATCAGGAAATTTACACGAAACATAGCGCCATTTGAGTGCTAGCACATATCGGTTCGGCCTTCGGTGACTAATTCCGTATCTCACGCATCCATCATTAGGCAAATGGGTGGGTATAACGATTTTGTGAGATCTTGAGAACTTGATATACTTGAACGGCAAACCCACACAGGTACACTATAAAATGTCTCCGTCATGCATGTTAACGGAGCTGCCAAGCTTTAAAAAGTGCTCTAGTTTTCGAGTTACCCCTCCCCTCGGTACAACAAAACACAATCAACTTTATTTGAAGGATAAATATATGAGATTTGAGAAAAAGATGGTTGTGGTTGAAATATTTGGTGGCAGGGATGATTTCTAGGCCGAAAAACGCATTTTGGGCTGCAAATTAAGCGAAATGATTAATTTTTAATTTTTTTAAAGTAAAAATATTACAATCTTGTTTTTATGGTATACTTTTTGTTATTGGTATTTGCTTTATACATTGCATAAAGGGTTCAGGTAATACTCGTTGTGGTGACATGTGATAAAAGGATTGTTTTAGGAAAAAGGGTGATTTGGGGGCTAAACTTCTAGAACCTTTATATATTGTATAGAAATCTATAAGATAAATAGTAGAGATTGATTATATTGCATCATGATTAAAATTTGTTTTGCTAAGAAATTAATAAATCTTGATTTTCTTAATTTTGTAGCTCAAAAACGTGTTTTTTTACCCAAAAGCACCCCTGCCACCAAAGTTTTTGACCACAACCATCATTTTTTGAAATTATTTATTACTATCTTTGAATAGAAGTGGTTGCGTTTTGTTGTACCGAGGGGAGGGATTGTCGACAATTTTGCAGTCCAAACCGCTCCACTATGTGATAAGAGTTTTCGGTCTTTCCTCTGGGTAAGACTGTCACTGAGTACATTCTTTAATCCCTTTATTATCCCCGTAAATTTGCTTTAGCTTTAATCCCTCTTTAATGCTTTTTAATTCTCGCCAATTTCTTGACTATCTTGCATGTATAATATACTCGCCGCCTAAAAAATCCGAACGATATAAATTACTGTAGTAGAAAGGTATGTAGGTATGTAGGTGAATTATAATAATAAATGCCAGGATCGTTGTTCGCGTAATGTGTTTGCTTATCGACCTGTGTCCGTAATGCATTGATAACGAAGCATGATGTGGAAGTTTGAGAGATTTATCCAGCTGGCTTGGCGCG
Organism: Ophioderma brevispina; assembly: GCA_023653785.1. Lineage (NCBI taxonomy): Eukaryota > Metazoa > Echinodermata > Ophiuroidea > Amphilepidida > Ophiodermatidae > Ophioderma > Ophioderma brevispina. Next base: position 23,611 of record JAMKCH010043367.1, read on the forward strand.
TTCATTTGAAAGCAAGTTTGAGCACGTTGGTGGCCATTTCAACATCGTTCGGATTTTTTAGGCGGGGAGTATAGTTATATAGTAGATTCAACCCATCGTGTCACCAGGGGGAAATTTTTTGGAGAGCGTCGATTTATTTGGTGATAGGAGGCAGAATCTGCTCTTTCACAATCGATATATCTTCGTACAGGAAAGTGGTCAATTGAAATTAAGATTATAAATATGTGGCCCGATTCACCTGCTTCATGAACGAACTAAGATAATCTGGCATTTCATGTTTGCATCATCTTTACATAGAGAGTGCAAATCCGAATCCGAAACACGGGCGCTCAAAGGTCAGTAATAATCCAACTCACCTGTTACATTGAATACCATTGAAACAAATAGGATTAGTCAGAATGTTTTGAGAGTTACTCTAGCTATAAATGCGTTTACATTACTTTAATGCTTGCATTAAGCATATAATTTATTTACTCCGCTATCGGGCTACATGTTTCAATAGATTTACGTTGGGTTTTGGGTGAATCTCTGAAGCGAAATTTATTCATGTTGTAGATGATGTGACATCAATGTTTACAAACACAAGTTAGCACCTGGTCTACTGACATGACAGATGTGCGAAGAGTATTCCCATACAGATACAGCATTCGATAGCTGTATCATACTGATTGAGCGCGATTTTTAAAAGCACAAGCCCAGCAGGTGCGCACGCGTATTGTCAGGCAGTATTTTGTTCGTTGACCGACGTTGACGTAACATGTCACCTCATATAGAGTACAGTGACAAGCTGGCGCTTTGTGAAGGACTAAGCTTTTGTGTTCATAAAAGAAAGTGCATTGCGGTTTCCTTGGTGATGATTTATTCTCGGTGATGATTTAAAGTGTTTTTGTGCTATAAATAACATGGTGAACGAATGCAAGATGATGTCAAAGATTTATGGCAAAATATATTATATGTATGAAAAACCTGTTCCTTGCAAGATTGACTAGCGATAGCGCAAATGTTACCATGGGTGAATTCAACCCATCATATTATCACGCAATAAAGTTAAGGTTGAATACTTCTGCTGTACTTTTGCCCTTCACATAATGAATACGCTTGCAAAATACCTACCTACTCGTGGTCGAAGTATTACGTCAAAGCCTGGCGCTACCAGGTGCACAAGACCACTCTAACTTGTATAACTACAATAAAAAATATACGCTATCTACGATCGTAAGAGAGAGTTGAGAGGTGTCTATTTGTTGGAAAACTTATTTCCATACTTAAAGCGACATAATGGCATAATTATAATAAATTGTTTTCAAACTTGTGGAAGTGATTTCAGTAAGGGTCCTTTTTCATTATGTCTGAATATTTTTTTATGTCATTATGTCGCTTTAAACAACTGCAAACGTATTCTAACTTCCCCTATAGTACAAGTGGAACTGTATTTTTGTGAAAATTTTATATACAATCTTGCAACCAGGTTTTTTCTAAATCAAAATTGTATGAGGATTCCACAAATTATGGGTGTCATTTTTTAAAATGTGCTCTTGGATGAGGGTTCGTCAGTTTCTTCCACAGGTGGAAAAAAACGCTTTTTTTCCGCGGGTTTTTCCACTTGGAAGAAACAGGTTTCTTCCAGTTTCTTCCACTGAAAGCGGAAGAAACTAAAAAAGTCATGTAAAAATTATCTATTTTAAAGTCAATGACTTACACTTTTGGTTTATATTATACAGTGAATGAAATAGAGTGAAATAATTTAAAATAACCATTCAAGCCCCCCTACCTACCCCATGCAATCGCATAAATAAACTCACATTGATTCACAAGGCCTATATACAAATTACTGGAAGAAACTGATTAGACACTTTTCACACCAGCAGGCCAAGCAGAGACTCCTTGTAGACTTGAACATCTTCAATTTCTTTAAACAAATGTTATAGTCTCCCTAACCCAGGTTCTCCCCACTGAGCAATACAAAGTTAGATATGTGTTACACACAACATTTAAAACAAAAGAACAATAATGGTTGCTACTTTATGATTTATGTTTAAAATTAACAAATTGGCCATACAGATTTTAAAAGCTTTTCCATTGTTTGCATCTACAATTACAACTGTGATAGTATAAATGTGCACATGGAAAGATTTGGAAAATAGGTTACAATCATCATATGTATAATTTGATTGCAAGACAAAACAAAATTGTGAACAAATTTACTATATATACTTGCAAGGTATACTAACATGCTATAATTTTGTAAATTAATTTTGAAAAAAAAGGTTGGCTGTAAAGTAACCAAAGTAGCTTTTATGATTTGAAGTGCAAAGCAGATGAATAAGGTATAATTTAGTTTGTTGTTCATAATACATTTCTTTATTTCTTCCAGTTTCTTCCATTCTTCCGGAAGAAACTGGAAGAAATCCCTTTTTCCAGTTTCTTCCATTCTTCCGGAAGAAATAGGTTTCTTCCGGAAGTTTCCGAACCCTGTCTTGGATGTATTCTAGAGGTCAAGCTTTATACAGGGGTCAAAATACAAAAAGGGCAGAATGTGTTTTTAAGTATACCATCATGCAAAAACGGGTTCAAGGTCACACTGGACCTAAAATTTCAGATTCATCAGTTTGTTTTTAAAAATGGTGCCAAATTGTTCGTCTTACTGTACAGAAGCCGAAAATATACAGGTCGCAATGTCAATGACGTTTTGATGATAATTAAGAGGGCAAATATGGCCGTGTTCCACAGGGTCTATAGGTGATCACTATAGTCATATCTGTTAAAGTCTCACTTGCAAACGTGAAACACAGAATCTATATACATTTTCTTATTTAGTATGACCAAAATGAACGATTTAAAACCTGTTTAAACAAAATCGGACCATTCTATAAATGACCTTGAACTGTCTTGAGCCTATTGTACTAAAACAATAGGTCCTAAATATGGCAAACTATACCTTTTTAGAAACTTTAATAGCAACCGAGCAGATTGGTATATATTTTAAAACAATTTAGACACTTTATTGTTTACCCCTGTACAAATTTCCCCCCCTTATAAAACACCCAAGAACACGTTTTTAAAAATGACACCCATGATTTTCTGATTCTCCATGAAATACTGTATTGGAAAAATATTGGTGTCAAAATTGTACAAAAACTAAACCAAAACATCAATTATATTTCCCTATGTACTACTAAACTACATTTCTATTCTCTGAATTATTGATAACCTTGTTATTCTATTTGGTATCGTTAGTTAGGGCACAAGTATATTCATAAGGTTGACGAGATACCCTTGATGTCGACAGAACTGACAGTACATTTGTTAACACGGTACAAACTTGGTACGGTACCTAATTTGACCTACCGTACCTGGTATGACCAAGGTAAATTAGCGCAGGCGCGAAAGAGCCTAGAATGAATCTCTATTTAATATTACTCAAACTAAACTACAAGCCATTATAAAATGACATACACTTTGTATTAAAATTCATAGGCTGGATGTACATGCTGCTTGAATAGAAATACTCTACAATCAGAAGATAACTTCTGTTGAACCAAACTTGATCATTCGTTTAAAAATTGTTCACCTTATCTGAAGAAATTTAATTATAGTACATTCAATGCATTGTGTCGCCTCTAGTACTTTTTCGAAGGTATGGGCATTGAATGAGGGGATGTGCAGTGAGTGGAAATTCAAATTCCACACTAAATCTATTGCCATATGTAGTCCAATAGCAGAGAAAAATCTATCCTATGTTTAATGAAAGCATTCAAATCAACGTGAGCGCATTTATAGCTACAGTAACTTTCAAAATTAAAAATTGACTAATCGTATTTGCCTCAATGGTATTCAATGTAACAGGTGAATTGAATGTTACTGACTTTTCAGCGTCCGTGTTTTGGATACGAAGGAACACAAAAGTCTTTGCACTCTCTATGTAAAAATGATGTCAACATGAAAGTCCAGATTATCTTAGTTTGTTCACGAAACAGGTGAATCGGGCCACATATTTTCTCTTTCTGTCTTCTTTCCCAACTACTCGACGCTGTCCGAAACTTTTTCCTCTGGTGTGACGATGAGTTGAATCTACTATAATATCAATAATGTAAATTTTAGCTTTGGTTCAAACATTATAGGAAATCATCTAGCATAGACAATCATTTGGCCCAAATTTTTGGGCCAGGCCGGGCTTCGTAGTTATAGTAGATTCAACCCATCGTGTTTTGGATACGAAGGAACACAAAAGTCTTTGCACTCTCAATATAACAATGAAGTCATCATGAAAGAGCGGATTATCTTAGCTTAGTTCGTTCATGAAACAGGTGAATCGGGCCACGTGTTTTCTTTTTCTGCCTCCTCTCCCAATTAATCGACTGTCCAAAACGTTTCCTCTGGTGACACGATGGGTTGAATCTACTATAGAATTCAGCGAACTTATCGCACGACATGACGAAATCGAAAATGTTTTCTTTAGTTCTAGTGAAAAGGATATAGAGTTTTATAACTTTATGTTCAACGTAATTTATCAAATAAAATGTTTTATTAAATATCATTTCAAATAATAATCAAAGTTTAAAGCTACAGGGTTGATAGAGCGAGAGGACGGACCTGTGTCAAACATCATCGTTCATGCCCCACTATATCTAAGGTTTGATACTTTTGGTATATAGTTAGTATGGACCCTCTATATCAATATAAGGTAGTTAGTGGTATCAAATTGTGGTGTCACTTTTTCAAAAGTGGTCAATTTAAGGTTACAGGGGTTAAACTTTTAAACTACTCCAAACATGTTGTACATTTGTACAGGGGTCAAAATCAGAAGTTGTTCCAGTTTTGGTAAAAAATTAAATCTCGGTAAGTAAACATTCAACATAGCCAAAACTATACTTTTTAGGAGTCCTCTTTCCTCTTTTACCATTTTAGTCCATTTTATCCTATAACTCCAAAACCAATGTTTTTCAACATGTTTAGAGTATGATTTGAAACTACTTGGTACTCTGGGTTAGTAAACATGAGTAGAAAATAATCTTTCCCTAGAGACATCCAAATTGGAAGGCTGAGCTTTCGACACTCTAGCGACTACAATGCTGGACAGGAACACTAATTGGACTGAAAGGAAACTCATGGAAGCTTTGTACATCAAGTCTACCCCTAATAACTTCAATAGGGACAAACGAGCAGAAATTCCTCCTGAATGGGGTAGACTACTCAAAGGATGCCTCTCGACCAACGAACCGGAAACTTAATTACTGGGGTATCCTTTGATCATCTGTTATTTTTCTCTTCCCCTTTGTTTACTGGTGTATATAAGGTGCAACATCATGACTGTTTAGTTTGCTCTGATGATGGCATTCGCTAGAGTGTCGAAAGCTCAGCCTTCCAATTTGGATGCCTCTAGGGAAAGATTATTTTCTAATCATGTTTGGAGTAGTTCAAAAGTTTGACCCTGTGTAACCTTAAAATGACCCTATTGAAAAAGCGACACCACAATTTGAGACCACTAACTACCTTGCAATGATATAGAGGGTGCATACTAACTTCCAAAGGTGTCAAACTTTAGTAGATGTTGGCGGGCATGAACTCCTTAAATAAGGACCCTATGATATTCTGCTCCTGTCTATGAGTTAAATTGAATCATCGTAGATATTTGATGTCAATGGAAACGACTGTTGTAAAACAGTTTCATGTTTCATATTTCACTGTAAAATGTTGATTAATAACTATATATATATATATATATATAATATACGTCTGATATCTTCACTCTGAATTCAAATTTATTAAAACTGATGCAATTGATTTATAGAATAGATTTCGCTTTACCAAAAAAAATCATATCAGGAATGTTTCTAAGCATTACGATTTTTGGTGCAGACAGTTTTGATGAGGAATGAAATTTTGCACATAGCAGGTTTTGGTTTCAAAGGTCAAAAGCACATAGGAGGTTTTTCTGCCAAACGACGATATAAAGTATATAAATGACCGTTCCTTTTAATAAATGAACGTTTCTTTTAAAGGGACATAATGACATGGAAAAAATTGACATAATGAAAAGGATCCTTACTGAAATCACTTCCACGAGTTTGAAAACAATTTGGATGTTTACATTCTGTAAAAACAGTAAAAACAGGAAGAGTTCCAGGGGGGAGGTGGCAGTTTGTGGCAATTTCTGGAACAAGGACGCTGACATTACTGCCAGCATTTACCAAACTTGAAGAGCATGTTGTCATCAGCTCACAGACCATTGCTATTTAATTGTATATGTGCTAATCCTGGCTAATGCCTGAATCCCGGTCTGAATGCTTTTGAATTGTGTCGCAAAACATGCTAGATACACTGTAAATTCTGTCAGGGATGTGTACACCTTACTTTTCTGTTCCAGAAATTGCCACAAACTGCCACCTCCTCCCTGGAACCCTTCCTGTTTTTACTGTTTTACAGAATGTAAATATCCCAATTGTTTTCAAACTCGTGGGAGTGATTTCAGTAAGGGTCCTTTTCATTATGTCATTTTTTCATGCCATTATGTCCCTTTAATGCTTTTTAAGTAGGCCTTTTGGTAGACGTTTCATATAGAAGTCCCATTGATGCAAATGAGGTATTACAATTGATTCCGTCATGCTCTGTATGACATTGTGCAGTAGTGCTTGACGGAATGAATGGCAATACCTCATTTGCATCAATGGGACTTCTATATGAAACGTCTACCGGCCTTTTATCTTTTCTTTCCAGCCTTTGAGCCTTGCGGTTCGCGGGCTGTCATAAGCACTCATGCTCCTGGGCCCCTGACGCAAACTCCGCCCGCTTCGGTACGTCGAATCACCACCCTATCAACATAGTCAGGTGGAAGTTTAGGCACACAACATGAAGGATGGAAATGGAGTACAGACTTTTTCTATTGATAGATTTTAGTTCATTAGGACCTAAGCCAATAATTTTTGGAGGGTGTGCAAAATTTGTTACAGTGGCATTTTTGAAAATCCAATATGGCCGCTACCATGTCCAAAATCACTAAAAATCCCTTAAGTATTTCCGATAGAGACAAATATTTCTCGGTACTCCGGTGTTCCAAGCACGAGAAAGTGTTGGTCATGTAATTTTATCATTACATTGCCACAAAAATCCAATATGGCTGCTCAAAAGTCAAATATGCTCTCGGAATGATCTTAACTCCTCCATTATACCTATTTACGCTACTTGAATACATACTGAACACCTAAATATGTTCTGCAGGTGTTCAAAATCTGTTAGAATTGATCACACTCTGCAAGTGTTACTTTAACACCTCTAGAATGCATTTCCAACGCATCCGGACACGTCAAGTGTTCTGCACATTTTGCAGTTTAGAGTCTTGATTCCGGTGTCTATATGCATGCTTTATGCTTTACACTTATGAGATACATCTATTTGATCACTAAAAACCCTTATTTGACATTTCTCTGTAATGGTCATTTTCAAAATTCAAGATGGCAGCCAATACAGCCGCCATTAAAAATAGTAAAACCTACATTATATGTGTATTATATGTAGTTACATCAACTAATTATTATTATAAAGGTGTAAATTAAGGTATGGGATAAGTATTTGACTATTTGACATTCTTATCTGGAATTTCGTTTTCTTTAACATGCAAAAATGTTAAGATGGGGGCCAATGTGGCTGCCTTTTTACCTTCTTTAAAACCCTATAAATTACGATACAAAGTATTGTATTTAGTTAAAACACCCAAAATGATTATTAAAGTTTAAATTAATGTATGTTATGTATGTCTTTGAGCTTTAATAACTCGTATCTGGTATATTTGTTTTGACAACATGCTTAAAATTCAAAATGACGGCCAATATATATGAATATATGACAATTTGTACGTTTTAAAGATCTGAAAAGGCAACCATATTGGCTTCTATCTTGATTGGTAAACTTGTTAACACACTTGAAATGTCAGATATGAGTTCCTACTGGGTATAGAGCGCAGAATTATGCCTCTATCGCAAATACTTGATGAGTTATGGTCACTGGAATGATTTCAGGGCATATTGGGTTTTAGGGTGGCCATATTGGATTTGATGGTAATGTTGTGATCAAATCACGTCAATAACCCGTCCAAAAGATACCTCGTGCTCTAAAATTTGGATCTAGTGCATAAAATTATGGCCATTTGAATGAATTTGAGAGTGATAGCGGCCATATTGGATTTCTAGAAAATGGCACTGCACGAAATTTTGCACACCCTCCAGAAATTATTAGCTTAGGTCATCATTGACTAAAATCGATCAATAGAAAAAGTCTGTACTCCATTTCCACCCTGTGCCCACAATTCCTCCTGACTAACATACTACTTTAGTTTACAGTTATGTAACAGTTACAGCTACAACCTCGATGAACAAATCCCACTTCATAACCTTTGTCTGATAATTAGCAAATATCGTGTTACCTGCTTTTTGTGAGCGACTGAGTCAATGTAAGATAGATAGTAATCTCTCAAACCTACAGAGTGCACAATACCGGAAACCATGATGCATTATAATTGTTGCGTGAACACTTTCTTTAAACAAACATGATATATTATTTCCTTTCCTTATTTGACGGAAGACATTCGCCGTCAAAATACGTCCTATTGAAAGCTTGCGATAACCAACATTCTCTCACGGGCGTGAGTTAAAATTAGGATAGAGAGATCATAATCTATTTCAATCAATGGCGGAACACTTTGTGAATGCTCTCTCGCCAGTCAAAAATACTGGTTTCATATTTGCTTGAGAACTAACTGCATTTATTTGCACTTTTGAAAAAAATCACGGAGAGGACCCCTGCCTTGTTTAAGGGGGAAATTTCCCCTAGAGTTAACAAGAAAAATAACGCTAGTTCCCTTTTTTGCGGTGATCTCAGATTTTCCTCTATGGACGTTAAGGATATATAAAGAGATGAGAGAAAGACAGAGCAGAAGTAAAAGAGGGAGAGAACTGGGGGAGAAATGGGAAACAGAGCTAAACGAGGGAGATATAAAGGTATTTCTGGTCATGTACTGGTAGTGGCGAGGTCGCTACTTTACCCTTTATCATAAAAATGACATTAATTAACGACTATGTTAAATTACAGCATTACGTTAAATTCTCCAAATAAGCGGAACTTCACTCCGACGGATTGCATACGGTGGTCACTATATTTGCAGGTGTTATTAACCCCAATCAAAGGTATTGCTATGCTGATCTCAGAACAAAACATCTCAAATTGCAATGCTGACAAACTGCTTCAGTAAACTAACATAACCCGAGTAAGCCAGAACCATGAGGACGGCATACTGTCATCAAATTTTTCAACTGCTTCTCATTTGAGCTATAGGGCCCTTTCACAGAGCTAAATTATGTTGAATGGACTTTGCCCTCCAGATCATCCAAGCATGAGAAGAGTACAATACATGCACCTGGTTCACCTGAACATTTCTGCAGGTGATTCTTTTGTATTCTATGCACGCTTGAGCTGTTATGGAGGACAGATCTGGTCAATTTAACCCATTGACCCTCCGTGAAACCGCCCTATAGGTAACTCCTGAACTATGAAAACAGAACTTGGGTGACTAATAACGCAGCGTGTATAAACCATCTCTTTATAGATGGTAATGTGCTCGCAGCATCAGTAAGCAACCATCAATACCTTATCGTTTTTCATATTCTTACGTAAGAGAATTTATCACAAGGGAATAGGTGGTGAAAGTTGCATATTAGAAGAAAAAAATGACGAAGCAATGACGTTAGGAAAATTTGGCAATTTCACATCGTTATTTTCACAATCAAACACAATTTGAAATATCAGACAATTCTCAAAACTAAAGTCTAACCTTATGAATGCATTGCATTCATTTTCAACGATTTCCTGTTCGATTTACACCATGGTGGAGTACATATTCCACGTAGAACGTACCATTCCACATGACCAAAATGTTGCCTTCAATCGTGTCTTAAGATTTTTTAAATTAAAACCTATGAAAAAACGCGTTCCGTTTTGGGAGGTTTTAAATTCTCCAAGTCTTTAAGAAGAATTTTTTACTTAATAAGCCTGCTTATGGGGAAACATTGGCATTTAGCAAGATTTATGAACGGAAAGAAACAAAGTCCACTTTGTCCACAAGTAATCGTAAGTAAATCGGTTGTTTTAGCAAACCCATGATTTCATATGATAAAAATCTGTCAAAGGAAGTGAAGCAACATTGCATGCTATTCTTTCAAATGTAGCCTGCATTGATAGCAAATGCTTTTAAATAAAGACCACGTTCGAGCATATGCATGGAATTATCCGTGGACAATATCGATTTTGGTAACATTTATAAAGTAGGCAATTATATAATTATATTTGATATTTTCCCTTTATAACACCTTTATTTAAGGCTATATACTTTCATCATATTAATATATGATAAGTCTACGATATTTTTGGTAAGTATACAAATATTGCCGTTGAAAGTTGTTTTCTTTTTCTTTGGAACAATGTTAACTTGCCACTCTTGTGACTAATAATTGGCATGCCAACGTTGTCCCAACATAAGCCCAAATTATATTTTGCCATCAATACATGAACAGCATTGGCTTAACGTTGGCATGCCATCCAAGTATCAGCTGTTGCTATTCCAACATTGGCCAAATGTTAAAATGCCATTTCCGTGTCAACATTTGGAAATCTGCGATTGGCCCAATGGTAAAATGCCATTCATGTAACAACAATTGGTATTCCAACATTGGAATAAACAACCCAATTGCCAAACAACTTAAAACTACCTTATGAAGAATTCAGAAAGCACACACAGAAGTCCCTGATATTTTGATGAAACAATCAAAATGAAGATGGGCAGGCCAGAAGATAGGACCATAGGTGGACACAAGAATGATAGAAAGACAATCAAGAAAACGAAAACGAAGGAGAGGCGGCCAAAGAGGAGGTGGAGTGACGATATAACATCTTACATTAATTGGACACGGGAAGAAAGAGATAGCAAAAAAAAAGACAATGAGGAGAGCTACATCCAACAGTGGATTGACAGAGCCCACATAAATGGAAAGATGGTTATATCGTACATGAATAGGATTAATCTGTTGATAGGTGTGAAGGCACCTATTCCAAATTATTATCAAAGAAATAATCACTAATCACTCTAATAATCTCACAGCCATTGTGTAACTCTTTTGGACTCCGTTTGGAATGGAACTGTCCAACAGCTACTTGGAGCTGGTTTACTGTATGGACGCACCATTAGAGTTAAGGGGGTAAGAACATTTGGGTCTGGTCGGAATTGTTATTTCGCCGCCGATTTCCAGTTTTAAGTATACGTTTGTTTTAGAGGTGGGTGGGGAAAGTTTTTTCTCATCATTGAGGCGTTTTTTTGTGTCACCAGTGGGCTAAGATTATAAGATAACTTCCACGTCCCCTTGAAGTCTAATGATGCGTCCCTCATTGTAGCTATTTTACCCCTAAATTGAATTACATTGCCATTTTTTTTGCTTTTGTGCTATACAACATAAGCTTATCGTTTTAAGAGCGATACGTATTCTCATTTCGTAGCACCTTTAAAGATGATTTTTTTTCAATATCATTCGACACAATTTTAATAGTTGTGCTATATCACGTACACATCAAACTAGAAAATGTCGTGTTTATCGACGTTTTATCCAGTCAATGTAAGTATAGATTTTGAGATAGATAACCTCGTAGATCCCCACATTGCAAAAGAACGGACTCTAGAATGCGTGTAATTGTTGCGTAGACATTTGTTCAAACAAAAGTGATCTCCTATCACAATACTTCATTTGACAGTAAGCGTGCACTATCAAAACATATTCCAGTACAAATAAATGTCAATGGCGTGGCCAAGGTTTTGTCATAACGCTGAGCAACGGCATCTACTGTTGTCGACTTCTGCGGTTTTAAAGCGTTACCTTTGTTAAGGGTGTGGGCGTGTGTTATGGAGATGTGTGTGTGTGGAGGGGGAGGGGTATGCGTGTGTTTGTGCGAGCGTGTGTGTGTACCATGTGTATGTGTGTGCCACGTTTTCGTGTGTGTGTGCACAAAAAGTCTTCAGTGTACACAAATTATGTACAAGTCATTGACTTGATTTAAGCAATGTCCCATTTCATATGCTCATGTCTGCGTGCGATATGTATAAATATAGGATAGTGTACCATTAGGCCAGTTAAATTAGGACCAAAAAGGTAAAGAAAGGACAAAATTATAGGACAAATGAAAACTGTTGGAATACAGTTCAACAGAGGAGTAAAATAACAGGGGTAAAATTTGTAAATCTTTCATACAGGGTTGAAGGTGTATAGACATATCCATCCGGTCATAAGGATTAAAAAAGGTATAGTTTGCTCTATCTAGGACAATTATTTCTAACACAGTAGGCTTAAAATGGTTCAAGGTCATCCTAGGTAAAAAAAATTAGAATGCACAAAATCTTTCAAAATGGTCTCAGATTCTTCATGCTGTTGGATAGTAATGTAAAAGACGAAAGACGCAAACCCCCCAAAACAAAAGTTGCAGTTTTTGGATTTTTCAATGGTCACTGTGTGGTGCAACGCAATAATACGTGTGTATTGATTTTACACAAAGAGGTTTTCCGACTGAATGAGCGAGAAAGCCTATTGCGATATTGATTGTGGTCCGCGTGTCCGTGTCCAGTACACTAGTCAATGCCCATTGAAAAATCCAAAAACTGCAACTTTTGGTTTTGGGGGTTTACGTCTTTCGGGCGTTCTATCTCAGCCATTTCTACACGCTTTTTTACAAGCAAAGTATTAAATGAAAGAGCAAGACCTAGACAATAAAATGTATATTTCGAAATCTTTCAAAATGGTAGGACTTTGGCACAATACTGATCGTATGCCGAGATACTTTTTGTGCCAGGTGTAGATGATTATAATTGTTTCTAAAGTAAATATATATTTCCAGTTGTAAAATCAATCGGATCATTACAAATATTTTCCCTCCATGATGACCTTGAACAGTTTTTGGTCTGTCATGAAACACAGCAGGTTGTATATATAGCAAACGATACTCTTTTTAACCTGTAGGACCATATGAACATGTCTATACACCTTTTAACCGTGTATGAGACATTTACACCCTTTCCATATCTCAAAACGCTCAAGGGCAATGTTTTACAACTTTTAGTATGTTCATTAGATACCTCTCAGAAATACAACAGTTTTCATTTGTCCTAAAATTTGTTTTCCTACTCCAGTCCCTATTTTGACGGTATGGCACGCTCCACGTATCAATCCATGGCGAGTTTTCCTCGCATGTTGAGTTTCATGCGCTTGTATATCGAGTTACCCCGCTATATGTCGAGGTTACAGCTGACTATCAATTTTGAAACTCTATGTGCCAGCGTTTCCCACAAATCATGTCTAGAATAAATCATGTCCAGAATAAATCATGCCAGTTTTAAATAAATGTGGACATGATTTTTTTAAACATGTGCAAAAACTGGACATGATTTTTTTCTCAACATGAGCAAACTCGACATGATTTTTTTCAACATGTTGTTCTCGTTAAAGAAAAAAAAATCATGTCGAGTGCTCATGTTGAGAAAAAAATCATGTCGAGTTTCCCCATGTAGAAAAAAATCCTGTCGAGTTTTGAAACTTCGGCATGATTTTTCGGACCAATGAGGAAAAAATGGACTTGATTCTGTCAAACTCACCAGATAGAGAGCAAAACTCGACTGTTATTATAGAGGCAAAAAGGACAGATAGCGCTGTAAACCCGACAGTAACGAATGAACACTCGACATTGGCGAGGAAAACTCGTATACACAGCGCGTGACATCGACCTGATTTGATACGTGTGGAGAGCGTGCAATATGACGGGAATATCATTCAATCCATTGTGAAAAGTTATACGAAATGTTGTATTCCGAGTTTATCCATCTATTAAGAGGTTCCTTTTGACGTATCGACAACAATAACAAGTTATAGTATAACCACACGAATCAAGCTTAATGAAATTGTAGATATTTGGCCTCAATCTTCTTTAATTGACGGAGTTGTACTCCCTCGCAACAAAACCGAATACGAACGTAGCAAAATATGGTACACATAACCGAATAAAAATCACCCCATTGACCATCGTAAGCCGACATTTTATATTTTGAACTACAAAATGACGCAACAGTGTTACAAGTAATTGGAAACAACTTTGGCGCAAAATTAAGTTGACCTTAAGTTTGTTACAATTGGATAAACATCATCACTTTAAAGACTAACTCTACACATTTATACTGTTACAAGAGGTTATTGGTATTAGGTATTTTTTGAATCACTATAAACAACCCTGTTTTGTTATTTGATTCTTTTACCTTTACAGGAGAAACTGTATCAAAATAACTTACATAATATACCTATAAAACCATTTTTGACCCCATATGGGGTGTTTCATGGGAAAACGGATTACTAACCATAAACCGAATTAAAAGCATTTTGTTTGACCATTGTTTGAAATTCGCGCTACTGTCTATGTGATATGTATTTGTGTTATGCGATACGCAAGGCACAGTAGCGTCATACTCTTCCCGCATCAGTGGCGTAACCAGCTTTTTTTTTCAGGGGGAAAGGGGGGGCACATAGATTTTCAGGGGTGGCAAGCATATATTCAAATTTGTATTATCGTGGATGGCTATGTACATCACTAATTTTTTTCAGGGGTCCCAGAGGGGGGGGCAAGATTCACACGGGGGGGGGCAGCTGCCCCCCGTGCCCCCGCTGGTTACGCCACTGTCACGCCTGAATGCCTTCATTTGTCTTTCCTATGGCCTGTATTACCTAAAACGTGCTGGTCGTATCAATAACACGTATACACTAGCGCGAATTTTTTAAATAGCACCTGGTCAGACTAGATGGTTTTAAATCATTGTTACGGGTTCTATAATTCGTTTTTCTATGAAACCACTCGATATGTCATACTTATTTTATAGTGTCTATTGTTTACTATTATTCGTTGTACGGTTTTTCCTTTAAACAATTGAAGATTATATCTCTGACATTTCTTATGTATATCAACGTGTAATTTATCTTACATGCTAATTAATCATTCTAGCAGAAATGAAGCAGTTTGGTATTGTCTGTCCTACAATCGGACAAATTACGACACAGTAGTACATAGGGCAGCGCGATGGATATTTCATACATACCATCAAACGCACCTGTCATAACAAATGAAATTTTGGAGAAAGCTACCGTAAAGTAACAACTTTTTGAATTGACTACTATGTACAGGGTGTCTCAGAAGAACGTTACCCTAGTACAGACATGGCCATTTGTTCTTACTTAATCAATTCTTATCCTTGTTTTTAGCTTTATAGTAATAAAAACATGTAGTTTTTTGAACATCTATGAAAACAAAAAGAAAACGTGAAAAAATAACCAAAAATACTATTTCTCCTAAAAAATGATGCAAACCAACAGGAACCTAATCTGTCACACGCTAGCACCAATTAGCACAGGAAAACCACCTACAGGAGCCAATATCCCCGACATCCCAAATGTTTACGACCCTCCTAGCCAATATCACTCTCAAATTTCAAGTCCGTTGCTGGCTGGTTGTAGAGGTTATTGTTCAGTTCTCTACGCACGCAGCATTATTTGCGGCTGATCGTCCTGTTCGTTGACGATGATTCTCTCTGTCTTGGACTTCTTTGGAGTCTTGCCATGATCCAGACTTTTTTTCTTGTTCTCCTTAAATGGCCATCTTACTGGGAACCCTTACTTTGAGGGAAACGTTTATACTCCATTCAGATGAACGATTGGTCCCTTTACACCCAAGAGTTCAGTAGAATATGCCATTGTAGGAGTTTAGCCAATGCCATTATTGGAAAGTGCGCTTTAACCAAATTCATATCTGCCTTATGATGGAGACGTGAGGGGGTTTAGTTCACTTAATTCTGCGACAAATTAAGTGAAATGTTTCAGTGCTTTTTAGGCATTACATTCGAACAAATTAATTAAATGTATGTGGGGAAAAAAACAAGGAAATGGGGAGGGAAGGAATGGATGGGCAGGTGTTGGGGTATGTGAAGGGAAGGGAGGGGGGGGAGGACTTATGTTGCCCAACTCCCTAAGAATTACACTGTCCATTTTCTCCTGGCATTGGTAGCCGTGGACAAAGTATGTTTGCTTCATTTTAGGGAAATAGTCTTGTTTTGGTTATTTTTTCACCTTTTCTTTCTTTTTTTCACCATATGTTCAAAAGAGTATAATTTCATAATATAAAGCTAAAACACAGATCAGCATTGATTAATAAGTCACAAAGTGCCGTTGCTGGAGGGTAACGTTCTATCTGAGACCCCTGTATTCATGCAATCTTTAATTAAAACATTTTTAAAATCTCATGTAGAGCTCAAATTTGGCGACGATGTTTAGATTTCCAATAAATATTACTTGATGTATATTCAAATATATTTTAATTCAAGCTTATTATATCAGCATCTTTTGGACAAGATACCAAGGCTTAAATTAATTACTTTGTGAGAAAACGTCCCATTACGCAAAGCATGTACATTTCTATCCATTGCAAGTCATTACCTAGTACATCAAGACACTACATTTACAACGAGAATGGTTTGAAACATTTTAGCATTATAGCGTAAGTAAGACTTATACCACATTGTCACGTACATGTACTAACGCTAGCTGAAAAGATAAATAAAATTGTATTCATTTGATATCAAATGTTTAGTCAATTACTCGAAATATGTAGTTCAAACCATTATCTCAAGAGGCTAAAGTCAGAAAGAACCAAACGGAAGAACATGAACGTGATGTTAGTAATACTTAGACAATGCTTGTAAGACAGTGTTGTATAAAATTTAACACTAGAAAGAAACACTCTAAAAATGCCTATTCTAATTTTGGGTGCAAAGTTAGTTGAGAAAAAAGGTGGTGAAAATTGTGGATTTTTTTAAAAAGGGATTTACATTACATATTGCTTCAGGGACCGAATTCTTAAAACTTTGTAGATATACATGTATAAACCTTATTCGTAATTGGCCCATTCTAGCAGTTGATGCTGGTGCTTGGCTTGGGAAACAAATTTGAATCACGAAAACGAGGAATTTAGACTATGTGGCATGTCCTTCTATGCTGTTGTTTTGTAGTCCCCATCAGGGGGCTAGGGCAAAACCAAGTGTAAATTCCTACTAAATTATTAAAATCATATAACCGCCCGCAAATAAACCTGGCACATCTTCTTGAAAATGAATAAAAATGTCACCTCAATTTCCTTTCCCCAATATCAGTGACCAATGGATACACATTGACCTCAGCAAACAATGGAGCTAAATATATTCAACAATCGGCCCGGAATACGGTGGTCAAAAACACTTCAGATTTCTTTTTATCTGGGAATGCGGGGCCGTTGCTATATTGTCTCCAGTTGTAAAGATTTCAGATGTTATCACTTCTTCGATTAAGTATAAATAAATCTTGAGCTTCTATATGGCGTGTTATATTAACTTTGGTCATATACTTCATTATTTATTCGAAAAAGAAGAATGACTGGCATAAGTCATGACAGAAAAGTTGCTGGACAAACTTGACCTAACAACTTTGTGCAGAACCAACATCCGTAACTAATTGCTTAACTTCATTCCTTATTTAATTTACCGCGTTTTCAGAAGAAAACTAAGAGTCAACGACCTTTATTGTTATGTAAACTGGTTAGTTATGTGAAAGAGGACGGGTATTGTGTTACTCAACCCGAATTTTGGAGGTGATATCATCTGGAATATTTTCAACTGCGTGGCAATATAATAATGGCTCCGCATAACGGGCCGATTGTTGGATATCTTTAGCACATTGTTTGCTGAAGGCGTTACCCATGGGTTACTGATATTTGGAAAAAGAAATTGAGGTGACGTTTTTATTAATTTTCAAGAAAATGTGCCAGTTTTATGTGCAGGAACAGACAGTTATATGATTTGAATCATTTATTATGAATTTACACTTGGTTTTGCCATATCACCCTTGTGGCGACTACAGAATTTGTTATACAGTTGGTTATTTGGTCTACGCCCCAAAGTCTAAAGTTTCCGCTAGAAAGCGCTTGTGACGACACTCACCGGATTAGCCTCATCAACGGCAGGAAAGGGCCTCCAATTACGCGAAAAGGTCGATATCATTCTTTTTGCACCATCACCGACAGGGAAAGAGCCAATTACGAATAAGACCTATAGAGAGTATTATTTGTCCTAAAGCACAATGTATTTTCCGTGGATGATGGTGAGAAGGTATGCGTAAAATTGGACAAGATAAATAGCATGCTTCACGCCCACCAATCATGCTGGGATAGTTTTAAGAATCCGTCCCTGGCTAACTAGAGTGACAAATCAAATAAGAGCTTTAAATAAAATGTTTTGATTACGATATACAGGTACAGCCTGTCTCCAAAAATGGTACGATCAGAGAATTGCTTTTTAGACATGAAATCGAGGATTAAATTACTTTAGGTTGATATCAGCTTAAAGAGCGTGATCCGTGCTTTGCAATGATCTTTATTTTCATCTCATTTAATTTTGGCAATTTTGGATACGCTCAATTAACTGCAACGAGTTCAATTCACTTTTGTGCCACTTTTGGGCAATGTGCAACCAGTTTACACACGTTTCATTTCATCAATGTTTGGTTGAACTTACAATCACCTTCTTCTTAGTTTTACAGAGTGCTAAGAGTTTAATTTTGTTCTTGTTGCTGGTATGGTGATATTCTGTACAGCTTCTCACAGACTTTACCTGATATAGACCGTATTCAATAACCAGCCATGTTGGTGGACAAGATAGACGCATTCCAGTACTACAATACATTCACCTGTCAATGATCCCTGTGAAATCGCTAAACATGGATCGATTGACAGCTTAATGTATTGTAGTCCTGGAATGTATGCATCTTGTCTACCAACATGTCTGGTGGCTACGTCAGATTTGAATACGGTCTATTGCGCTATAACTTCACCCGTGTCATATCGAATGAATCTTCAGATACTCTCTTCAAACTGAGTTGAAGAAAGTAAACAATGGGGATTTCTTTTTTCATGCACAATGCCCCATTATCATTTCAGATTTCAACAGGCACTTCTTCAAGGTCCCATCTTATTCTATCAAGGCAAATTTTAGACCCTATGATGTGCTTTATGAAGTGTAATCCCTTCCCTTCCTTGAATTCGTAATGCGTTCAACAGTTGCATTTTGCATTGACGTTTGGGCCTTTGAAACACACAGAGTAGTGCCCAAATGGGATTTTCCCCTACTGCAGCAAACCGCACATATCTCTGGATTTTCTACATCAATTGGGATGGAACAAAAGGCATGGAAAAGCATGGGTTCCCTTTTTAAACTAGTATGTGCTTTATCAACGCTATCAACACATTATCAAAAACGACATTTTCTGATTGTACATTTTATACAGGCTGTATATCTATGCATGCAAATACCAAGAGTACATGGACAATTGTGTCACCTTGCGTCCATCGTTGTTCCTGTTTTCAAAGATTTTATCTATGACGTTGGCTTCAAGCGCCTCGAGAATATTTTGAAAACCACTCTGGAAAAAATGACACGTGTATTGATTGAAAGTATTTCTAACTGGAGATCGTGGCCAGCTCTTGACCACTTAACACGTGCGATAAACGGAAAAGATTTAAGTTATAAGGGTTGAGTTTTTTTCATCACCTATCGAATGTAACGGTTATATTTGAAACAACAGCCTTAGGGGACGTTACTGCAACCGCGTGAATAAACTATAGTACTCAGTCAATTGTATGATGTTTAATATAAATTAAAAAGTAAATCAACTCCTATTTCCTGTTGTTTCAGTGCCCATTTTATAACTATACAATGTATTCTTATCACAATGGGTCATCTAGTCACGATATATACACCCTAGATATTCTCATTGATTATTAGTGTCATGGAGGTTATCCACCCCGTAAGTGGATGTTTTGACGCCACTCTATGGCGTTTTGATATCTCAAGCAGCCAAGCTCCTGCAGCGACAAATGACAATGTGACGCATACAAAAACTCACAAATCAATCACGAGTTACAGATACTTCAAGCGACCGTAATTGGGATGTTCATTCCGTACACGGGGATTTATAACTCAATAATGTCGATAGTTTACCAATTGACTCACCTCAAAATTACTAATTTGTCGGTTTTAAGAAATATGACATAAGGGGCAAGTAGGTTTGCCAGTTCTGAAAATATTGATTTATAACCTGAAATGTGAATGTCTTACAAAATTGGTGTATTGAAATATTTGCCATCATCATTCAATAGTTTAAGAGGGAACAAATTAATATAAATTCGTTACTTTTCTCAAAGGCTCCGTATGCTTTATTTGGTAAAACATCGGAACATAGTCTGATATATTCAATGTACATGATAAAAGGTATTATATTGAGAACGATATTTTACTAGTATCTTTTCGTATATCATGTTCAAAAATAAGAAAAGAGCAAATTAAATTAGTGCAATATAATTGAAAATGTACATTGTTAGTGTCTCCGGTTATTCATTGGGGTGAAAAGTATTCACATCTTCATTGTATATCCTTAACCTTCCTTAAACCTTCAAAACCCACCTTACAAAAAATCACGGAGCGGACCCCTGACTTGGGTTAGTGTGAAATTGCTTCTAGATCGGACAACAAATATACCGCTACCTCACTTTTTGCGGCGATTGTCAGATTTTCCTCTAGAGACGTTAGGGGTATGGTATTTTCGGAATGCTCTTTAGCAGCAAAATGGTAAAATTTATATTAAGTAAATGTCACATTTCAATGCTTTTCTCCAGAATTTAATGTTTTACTCTCGGTTATGAATGTTACAAAACAATAATTGAAGTTATCAAATTTTGTCTCTTTGGACTACGAAATAGTAAGTGTGTTTCCCGCAGGTGTCATAAAACCTTAATATGCCAGTGGTTAAAAATCACGCGTAATATTTAAAGTGCTGATGATTAAATCAGATGTAAAATAAATTTCCAGAAATAAGTGAAAGTGTGTGGAACGCCATAATCTTGGTACAGTATCAAATTTTTTTTTTCTTTCGCGAAACCATACATATTTCTTTCTAAAAGTGAAATGGAAAAATATCCACGCGACCGACGGGAAACATTTTTTCTGTTTAGCTTCAAGTTCATTTTACTGCGAAATATAGTAATGCAACCTTTGACCATGGTTTAAGGTCATGCTCCTTTCCTGGCACAATCATAAGATCCATATGCAGGCAAATACATTTATAAATATTTCATAGAAATTATAAATGTTTTATGTAGGGTCTTATAAATGTAACAATAGAATATTAACCATGGCTGGTATTTTCAAAGGGAGTCAGTCTTTAAACCCGGGTTTAAATCAGGGTTAGTCCTTCCTTTATTTTGTCAACATTCTCTGAAAGTGTACAAAGTTGAAAAATTTCCTCAATGGATTGTCCAACCATCCATGAGGAATTTTTTGAAAGAAAAAGAAACTGATAATGAAGGACTAATCCTGGTTTAAACCGGATTTTAATGCAGACTTAATCTACGGGAATACCAGCCGGAATGTTTAAAACTCTAAAACACCAACAAACATTTTTAGTTGAATGATTTTCTAGAAACTGTTTCCAATCTTTTTAACAGAAACTTTAACAATTTTTGTAACATTTTAAAAACATTAATGGCAAAATTGTTTCTGTGTGCTTGATATAATACCTGATAGAACGTTGCCCAACTTTTGGAAAAAAATGAACAAACATTATGGCATGGAAGTCAAAAGATGTGAATTCTTTAAGGAATTCTAAGGCACGAGACAATCTTTAAACATACACATCGCGTCCAGTCGTTTTCTAATATTTGAAAGAATTCCGAAGTGTCTGTTTTATTTAGTAAATAAACTACTTTAGTGCTATTGTGTTACGATGGCATCAAAGTCTTAGGCTGGTATTCTGAAAGGGATACTAACTATAGTCCTGGGTTTAAACCAGGGTTACTCCTACATGAGTGGACGTTTTTCCTTCCAACATACTCCAAAAATGTGCTGTCACAGGTGAGAAAATTCATCATGGATGGGCCGGTACAGCCCATCCATGAGGAATTTTCTCACCCGTTAAACTTAACTTTCACAGTAGTTTGAAAGGAAAAAGGCCCACTTATGTAGGACTAACTCTGGTTTAAACCCAGGACTAAAGTTAGTCTCCCTTTCAGAATACTATCCAATAACCACCTTCCGTCTGGCATGCTTATGGCACAAATTGACAGGACACTGCCAGTGTGTGGCCTTTGAATTTCCACACCAAAGCTATTGATTGGAAACGATATGCCAGGTGATCCAAGACTGTGATGTCATGGTATCTCGGTTATACACCACTAACCAGGCTGCCTAGTGTGTTCCCTGGGGTTTTTGACCCGGAAAAAATTGTTATTGAGCTGATTTTTGCACCAGATAAGCAGAATGCATCATACAAGAACATATCCAAAATCCCCATAAATCCCCCTTGGGGAAAAAATTTATCCAAGATGGCCGTCATATTAGCTATATCTCCGCTTTTAAAGTAGATGTTGATGATTTTAGTGTTTTTGAATATATTTTGGGGGTCAAAGAATCCAATCATGTACAAATCTAAATCACTGATGACTTTCTTCACGCCAAAATCCAAAACGGCCGCCATTTTATATAATTAGCTATATCTCATGTTTTTTAATATGTTTTGAGGTTCAAAGAATTCAGTTTTTGTTTAAATCTAAATCATTGATGTTTTCCTTGAGTCAAAAATCCAAAATGGCCACCAAAATGGCTGCCAATTTGCTGCCATTACATATAATTATCTTCTCACTGACATATACTTTCCTTTGCAGTATCCTGCAAGGAAGCTCGGTCAAACTGTCGCATTTATAGGAGGGTTATTTAAAGGCAATAATCCCGAAAAGGATTCGAATTACCAAATAGTAGTAATTTTAGTTCATCTTTAGTCTATTCGAAAGCATGCTTGGTGTTTATGTTATTTGAACTTAATCAGAATGCAATTTCCCAAAACTGCACAATAAGAACCAGTACGCCGCTCAACATAATACTCATTCGAACGAATGGTTTAAAAGTTTAGTATAATGCAGTTTTCGTATACTTTTCACATAAACGCATGATTAATTATAGGCCTACACAAGTACGTCTTGCCAGAAATGGGCATAGAAATAGGCCATATATATATATATATATATATATAATATATATATATATATAATATATATATATATATATATATATATTTCTATTTTTACAACCAAGTACCCGAAATGGAAACTGGAGTGTGAAAGAAATATATAAAAGATGAATCCCAGAAATTGGGAGAAATAACATTTGGGTGTGAAAACACCTCCAGAGGACTTCCTATTACATAATTCAGGTTCCGTTTTTTGTACCCGTATCTATTTATTTATTCACTGATTTATATTTATTCATTTATATAAATATTTCTTGTCATTTTTATTATTCGCTTATATATATTTATTTAGATATTATTTATTTGTTTGTTTCTTTATCCCTCTTTCCTTGTTCAGAAGTTGAGATAAAGCAATGTAATGGCGGCCATTTTGAATTTCAGCATCAAGGAAAACATGGATAATTTAGATTTAGACTAAAATCATCAAAAAATATACTTGAGAAGCCAGGATATAGCTAATTATATGCAATGTCAGCTATTTTGGCGGCCATCTTGGATAAAAAAATTTCCCAAAGGGGGATTCATGGAGATTTTAGATATGTTGTTATATGATGTATTCTGCATGTCTGGTGAAAAAATCAGCTCAATAACAATTTTTCCACGTAGTATGTGTATTTCTTCTTCAGGGACTCTACTAGCCGTAAGGATTAAAACTCTTGGGTGGATTACTTTTCTGCATGACATCTGGAAAATGTGCTATAAAATATATGAAACATTTCTAGTTATATTAAGAAAGTGATGTAATTCCATGAGTGACATTGTGTACTGGTATGTATTCTCAAATTTAATACAATTTGGACAGCGAATTTGAGGTAATATCACCTCGATTGGCTCGCTACGAGCAGCACCGACTATAGATCATCTTGATCCTTTTGCATTCCGTTCCACTTTGCGTCGATTGATTCAAAACTAAACATTCTCTGTTGATAATTAGGTCATTGGGTGATTTTAGCTTGTAGTTTGGTTTGATATTGTTGTATTTCCTGTATGAGAGTTTTAAAGGGGCATTTCGTGATCCACAGCCTCGTCCTCGACATTTCTAAAAAAAAGTTGAGATTTTTTTTCTATCACCTGAACCGTGTAGTCTATGTGCCTAATATTACGTGTAAATTCGATCTACTTTGGAAGAAATTCGTAATTTTGTATTTTCTGTCCGTCAATGGTCAGAAATTACAAGAGAGTGGCCTTTGGGGCATCGCGATACAAACATTTGCTTATGACATTAAAACTCAATTTTCAGCTAATCGGAATTAGCTGAAAATTTGGAAGTGATCTTTTCTCAGGGATATCCAGTGAATCACCAGCAAAAAATGAGGTGTTATGATCACGAAATTCACCTTTAAATGTGAAGAAACATGCAAAAAGTTGCCGTTTTTAGCTACTGGTGTTTAAAGGTGCAACGAGAGATTGCACATATCAGGTGTCCCTAAAAATGTCGAAAGTACTGATTTTTGCCTCGATGTAAAACTTTCCATCAAAAATAACCCCATCTGAAAGGATTAAGCTGAGATATGTTTCTTTGGTACAAAAATTGTGAAAGTTCTAATTTCGTGTAGGAGCAAATACGAAATTCAGCCTATGTTTTATATTTAAATATAAGCAAATCAAAATTACCGTTTTTCTCTCTCGTAAGACATTTCTGTAGCCAAATACCAGGTAAGTAATCTATTAAGTATCTAATCTATATGAAATTACTATTATGACACAAAATTTGGGTGCCTCAAAATCTCTCATTGCACCTTTAACATCTAGCACCATTAAAGTATGATATAGATACCTTTTTAAATGGTTTTCCCTAGAAATTGCAGTGTGTATTGAAAGAAGTATGTAAGTGTTACGATAGAGTTCCAAGGTGTAAACGGGCTTTTCTTTTGTACAAATCTGAGAATTGTTCTCAAATACAAGAAAACGATTAGAAGAGATGTGTGTATTTAATTTTGTTCAAATATTGCTGCATACTACAGGTTTCATTTTTGATGTAATCGGATTTATCTCATTCACTAGCTGACTGTTGATCTATGGTATAAAGATTACTTCCTTCTTATGAACAAAAAACAACTGGAACCTAGACTACGGGATATAATCCATAACCGTAATGTTATCTTCAACCACAAATTAGGTTAGAAAACACTCACAAACGTAAATCTATTTTTTTTAAATTTCACTCGGGTTTATAATTTGAAAGATCTCCTTGAGTATACTAATCATGGATGAAGCTTTTGTGTTTTAGATAATTTGATCAGATACGGATTAACATTCTAGAAGGATAATCTGATCTCATTGTTTGCGTTCCATACCAAGTCTGTGTAATGGAGTATATTTATGTTACAGAAAAATTTCTTCTTTCAAATCCCATGATCCCATTCCCATCTTCAGAAAACACGTTTAGAAAGTGAAGATTAATTTCAAACATACAGTTTTCTAAAATATTTTCTCTGTTTTCAATCTTTGTACGCAAGGGCAGACCAACGAATATATTATTTTAATAGACATTTTCACTTCACTATTAAGGGATTTATTGGTATAAATCTATCGGAACATATATAATGAAATATCCCTAATATGACGTACCAGATGGTTTGCATGCATCATTGGAGTATTCCTTGCGAAGAAAACACCATTTTCACGCATAACTTTCGAAGCAGTAGACGATTTAAGGAAGCCGCCACGTTGATTTTTTACGCTATCGTTTTGCCACAAGCCATGTTTAGTCTAAAAAAAAAAAAAAAAAAAATTATCTTCAACCACAAATTAGGTTAGAAAACACTCACAAACGTAAATCTATTTTTTTTAAATTTCACTCGGGTTTATAATTTGAAAGATCTCCTTGAGTATACTAATCATGGATGAAGCTTTTGTGTTTTAGATAATTTGATCAGATACGGATTAACATTCTAGAAGGATAATCTGATCTCATTGTTTGCGTTCCATACCAAGTCTGTGTAATGGAGTATATTTATGTTACAGAAAAATTTCTTCTTTCAAATCCCATGATCCCATTCCCATCTTCAGAAAACACGTTTAGAAAGTGAAGATTAATTTCAAACATACAGTTTTCTAAAATATTTTCTCTGTTTTCAATCTTTGTACGCAAGGGCAGACCAACGAATATATTATTTTAATAGACATTTTCACTTCACTATTAACAACAACAAATAGATGAATAACTCAATAAAATCAATTTTGAATTTATTGGAAATATTTGTTTAATGTCTTTATGTCTTAATGGGTTTCGATAGGTTGGTTTTGAATACATTTGTGATCGGCTATTTTAAGAAAACTTAGAATAAAACATATTACTACAAGAGACAGGTATTAAAGGCTTCTAATCTCATGATTTGTATTGGACCCCTCACGTGAAAACATTATTTTTGAAACTCTTTTTTTTTAATGTTGGTCATTTTTTTTTTTATTAATATACATTTTTTAGAATTAGAAGGTCGGAAAATGTATTTCTTTTAGGTCAAAGAAAGTCTGTTTCAAAAATCCGCGCGCATAGCTTTTAAAATTGACATTTTATCACATTTACTGCTGCCGTGTACCGAGTGACCTCCAAATTATATAAATAACATTTGTCATGTTTGTTTTCAGAAAAGCACATTAAAATAACCCACAAATGAATAAACAGCAACGAAGCCAGTTATGTCTTCCCATATTCCCGTAATGTTAGCTGAATTTATTAAGTAGTAGGGTTTTAAATCAGAATCCTATTCTAGAAGTTGGGGGAAGAAGGTTTCAAGGTGTTTTTCTATAGTTTGAAGGGTGCTGAATCAGAATGTTTGGGTCCAACCTCTGGGAAATGTGGGGAACTTTGTAAAATAAGGTGGTAAAATTCAAAAGTCAAAGTTAAAGCCAAACTGTGTTTAAATGTACACCAATGTATTTGTCTCATTATAAGGATTCAAAGAGGTATAGTTTGTCTAGGTTCCGACCTTTAGTTAAGGTACAGCCCTACCAAGGTTCAAGGTCATCCTGGGGGAGGGGGGGGGGGACGTTATCCAGCACTCCGATTTTGTTGAAACTGGTGTCAAATTGTTCGTCTCGCCTAATTTTACAATGTTTGGCATTTGGTGTTGTAATTAGTGGGCAAAATGTAACAAATGAATAAAATGAATTTTCTGCTTCAGTATGACCAGGGCAATAATTTGACACCGGTTTCAACAATTTTTTGCCCAAGAATTATTTTACAAGGTTCCCCACATTTCCAGAGGTTGAACCCAAAAAATTCTGATTCAGCACCCTTCAAACTATAGAAAAACATCTTCAAATCTTCTTCCCCTAACTTCTAGAATAGGATTCTCGTTTATAACCCTACTAAACGTGTTCTGAAGATTATTTTAAAAAAAGATTAGGAAAAAGATGTATTTCTAATCTCTTACACGCAAGCACTGTTCTACTTGCATGGCTGAATGAGTAATTTTTACCTCACTTCATCTTTGGTTCTGCATGGAAAGGGCAAAATATTGATGCGTTTACTACATTTCAATCGTCCCCTGTACACATCAATAGATATGTCTGTTCTAGGAGCAAAATAACACCTTGCAGGCTTTATTGCCGTGCAACATATTGATTTCCCGTGAATGGATAAGTAAGACATAACCCAAATGTAATGATCCTGTGTTTTGGTCACCTCTATTTAACCGCTGTCTGCCATGGGCCCGACAAAAGTTGTATCCTGGGATTTGATTGTACATATTGATCACTGTAAACTTATAAGTAACACGCTTTCACTGCCTTGTGTTCACCATGTTGTTGTTTCATGGCGTAGCGCCATTTTGTTCTTGAATATATTAAAGGTGACATCACGTTAGGTATGTTTCTTCTCTGTGGTCCTTTGTAAAGTTTTATTTTGACCTGAGTAATCGCAAAAGATATGATTTTGATTTTGCCTCTTTTTTTTGGGCCAACTGGGTTGTGAACGCAATACTCAGCTAGTCAAAAATACCCTCGCTTTCGTTATTATTACGTCATCCCGGACCAGTTTTGGGCACCAGAGGGTAGGTGGAAGATTAAAAATTTCATTGCTACCACAATGTTTAGGTCTTTATGTGGGGATCATCGCCTGGTGAGGTATAAATCATAAGTGGTGCAAATTTTTTATGGGCCAAAAAAGGTCAAAATTGACCCAAATTATGGTAAAAATCATAGAATGGTGATTCCAACTTCATATTAATGTAATATTATTTAATTTTTCTTTTTTTAATCAATTGTGTCCTTCTGAATTTGAATGTTGGAATCTGGGGTTATTTTTGACCCCAGAAGGACAAAAGGGAAAAATTCAAATTGACCCAAATTAGGTAAAATCAATTAGAATGGTTGATTCCACCATTCATATTATGTAATAGTATTAATTTCCCGCACTATATAACATGTAGCTGTAGATTCAGAAGAATTTGAATGTTGGAATCTGGGGTTATTTTTTGACCCCAGAAGGGGTCCAAAAGGGGCAAATTGACTCCAAATGAGGTAAAAAGTCAGAGAATGGTTATGTATTTATTTATTCCATCTTAAACTAGTATTTCATTTCCCCCACTCTAGAGCAGAAGATTCCAGAAAGAATGGAGTGTTGAATCTAGGGCAAATTTTGACCCCAGAAGGGTAAAAAGGGCTTAAAATTTTACCCAAAAGGTTAAAAATCAGAATGGTGATTATTTTTATTCCAGCTTTATATTAAAAATGCAGTAGTGTTTTCATTTCCTCCCACTCTAAGCAGTAGAATTCAAGACAATTTTGAATGTTGGAATCTATCTGGGTCAAATTGACACAGAAAAGGCAAAAAAAGGTCAAAATTGAACCCAATATGATCAGTAAAAGTTAAAGGCAAGGTAACATTGCACTTATTGCATTTAAGCCTTCTAAAATGAAACCTCATTTCTATTAATATATTGGTAGTAAATAATAAACGAAATTTTGACATTTGGGTCCAGATACCACCCCAATTTAATAGTTCCATCTTGATTGAATCGCCTGACTCCATTACCCATGCTTTTAAATATCTTGGCCCGTTTCATTTAACAGTTTTGATATGAGGCTAAACAACGTGATTTTATATATGAAGCCGCCTCCAGAATACTGTATGATAATACCTTTATCTAAGTTATATCTAATAATATCTACGTTAAATATTTTAAGTCCACACGATTTCACAGAGTAAATGAGACAAATAGTACCTTTTTACAGACACCAATATTATATTCTGACACTCTATTCCTGGAAAATCTGTTGATCCCGGTGACGATGCTATTTAAGGATGGCCTCCATGTCTAAGATGGCCACCCGTGAATATATTTGAAGATTGGCGTTCGCGTTGTGGGAAATAGTAGTATTAAATAATGTTGAATAAATACTCAAACAAAATGAAGGATACTCTTTAAAATAGGTATGATATTTCAATAGTAACCCCATATTTTTTGTTAACTTCATTCCCCCTTTTAATAAAAGCATTCTTTTTGGGGTTGTTTGTGTTGTTTTTTAAAAAAATACGAATACAAATCGGTTGTCGGCGTCCAAATCGAGCGCCGGGCGGGAACGATCAACTGGTTGTGTTTTTTTACTTGGCCTTAGAGATTGGATCTTTAATCAATTTGACTCCAAATTGACCTAGAGGCCAAAAGAGGTCAAAATAGACCCCAAAGGAGTATGAATTAAAAGCTATCAATTGGGGAATTATACTATGGAAGTTAAACTTTTAGAAGCACTGGAAAGCCAAATGTTTAACACCTTTTTGTCAGCTGAGCTCACACACAATAGATTGGCATCAATTTGACGAAACGATTGCCATGTTGGCAAAGTGGACAATATCATCATCATCTTTTGACTTTTGGTCGAAATCCGTGTGCGTACGTCCTTTGCAAAACGTCTTTATCATGCTTTGCTGCTCCCACTTCAAAGTAAAGCTGGTATCTTCACTGCATAGCTATCAGAGTCTGTAGTGATCTGCTTACTCTACTTGGACCTTGAAGAATTCCACAGAATAAAGGTCTGATATAATCTGGTCCTTGACTTTAAAGCAATGACCACCGAACTGTGCTCCGATTCTGTACCTACACTTGTGGTAATAGGAGGTAATTCACCATAGATCCGATATTCGTTTTTTTTCCAGAGATATTTTCAACTGGCATTAGATGCCCGGTATAAGTGCCATAACAAAGTCCGGCCAGCTCCCCCTTCATTGTCAAATGTTCTGCACCATACAGTAAGATAATTTCCACACAGGCCTGTTAGAGGCAATCTTAGTTGCTCTGGAGCCAACAAAACAGACTCTTTCATATTAGAATTAACCATAATAGTACAAACAGTGTGATAATTTCAGGAAGAAATAAACCAAAAGATCAGATTTAACAACAATTTATGATAGCTTCATTCTGAAAACCAAATGTTTCTGTAATACTGGATTGTTTTTACCTATAGTTACAGGAATTTCAGGAAAAAAGATGGAATTGTGGCCATATTGGGTTGTTAAATTTGACTAATTTGGGTGGACCATGTTTGATCCCTTTCCCCCAAAGTTTTTCATTGCGAATGTCCGTAAAAGGAACACTAAATAGGAGGAGGGCCATTTTTTCAAAAGGAGACTTCCCCAAAAAATTACAAGGGGCCAAATTTGCGTCCCCCCAAAATACAAGGGGGCAAAATTGGCAAAAAAGTGACTTTTTACCTTCATATTTCACTCGCAAAATTATTTTTGGCCTTTTAGGGATATGGACCTTTTTGGAATGGGAGCGTCAGGCATCCACCGCCTCCCCTGGTTTACAAGCCTGATATGTTGTGGAATATTACCAATTTTAACAGAGCAAGATGCAGATATGTAAACCTGCATTAATTGGTTAATATATTCTTGACCCAATTAGGTGTAATTTGACCATTTATTATCCAAAAGTTTCAATTTTGGATGTCACTACTGTAAAGTGAAATAAAAATTGGCAAGTGATTCATTGAAAATTTACTGCTTAATATTGAAACCTATGCATACCAAATACAATTTCCGGTTTTTATCCATTTTACGTATTTTGTTTACCTTTTCCAATTTCGGGGTTTACATTCCAAAATTATTTGCATCTACAGCTGGGGCAAATTAAACTATATAATATTACATTTAAAATAAAATGGATAAATACATCACCATGTTATGATTTTTACCATATTTGTAGTAATTTTTACACCTTTTGGCCCCACGATTCCAACATTCAAATTCTGTGTCTTGAATCTACAGCTATATGTGGGGGAATTAAATAGTACATTTGAATATGAAGTCCAAAATAAATAAATCACCATTCTATGATTTTTACCTAATTTGGGTAAATTTTGCCCCTTTTGGCCCTTTCTGGGGGTACAAAAATAACCCCAGATTCCAACCATTCAAATTCGTCTTGAATATACACAATATATTTTTTTTTTTTTTTTTGGGGAAAATTAAAAACTATACATTTAATATGAAGTTGGAATCACCATTCTATTGATTTTTAACTTATTTGGTCAATTTTTGACCTCATTTTGTCCTTTTCTGGGGTAAAAAATAACCCAGATTCCAACCTTCAAATTCGTCTTGAATCTCAGAAATATAGTGGGGGAAAATTAAAAACTATTACATTAATATGCAGTTGGAATCACCATTCTATGATTTACCTTATTTGGGTCAATTTTGACCCCTTTTGGTCCTTTCTGGGGTCCCAAAATTAACCCCAGATTCCAACAATCAAAAATTGTTTCTTGAATCGACAGCTAATATAGGGGGGGGAATTTTATTGGAATAATTTTCAATATGACAGTCAGACTAAATAATCACCATTTCTTATGATTTTTACCTAATTGGGTCAATTTTTGACCTTTTTTGGCCCATAAAAAATAATTGAACACTTGATTTCTAATCCACCAAGGTGATGATCCACACATCCCTAACACCTGGTACCATTGCATTTTTATACTCAACACCTACCCTAACTCGAAAACTAGCGCCTTTTTAAAGTGGGGCACGTGACTATAGTACAGTACAAGAATACTAACATGCCATAGGAACTGTGTATCAAAATTCTGGGGACTACAAGAATTTTATGACAAAAGTGGTATGTTCTATATGAAGAACATCAGTTTGAGCTTAGATTATTTTTTCACACAGTGACTAGGATATGGACAAGCATGGTATATGCATGTGCCCTCATTGGGAAATCTCTGCGTTGGCCTTTAAAGGGTTTGCATTAAGAAATTTGTAAGGAATATCTCTCTTAGTGTAGGAATCTTAAAGCCAAAAATTATTTATGATTTATGATTTGGAAATTGTATTTTGTTCAAACATGCCCAACCCATACAATCAATCCAACATGATCATGCCGGTGCTCGTTGGAGTATTACTTTTTCTATAAAATGTTTTCTCAGTCAGTGTACTCCAACCAATTAGAGACATTATTATGTTTTGAGAAGCTTACCTCTATATTACTAACACGCTGGAAACCCAATATAAAAACAACACTTTCTAAGTAACCTACGCTCTTTCGAAACTTTGGTGTCCAAATACTTGCAACACTTTGGATCAATCCCCCTAGCTTTCATTTGAATTTTTTTTTAAACAGAAACTGCATTCCTAATGCAGTTTATGTCTGATGCAGCGATTGACGGAATGAATAGCAATACCTCATTGCATTCAATGGGACTTTTATATGAAAACGCTTTCTACCGCCACTTGGGCCTGTTACCGCGAAAACCTTGTGAAACTCCCTAGCGGCAGTTTGGAAGATTTGCGAAGGTCGCGTGGCTCAAATTACTTTCTGACCGGTAATTGACAATGGGGGCGGGCGGTGCTGTGTGCCAAGACAACACGTTAAATGCCGTTGTGACCTTTAAACGGAGAAAACAACAGCTTATAAGTTGAAGTAATTGATATAACAAAGAAGAAACACATGTAAACAAATATATATAAATATTTAATAATTGCATTATTGGTAACAGGTATTGCTGATTATTTGAAAACAGCCCCCATGAATATACCAAATTTCTAAAATTTACAAGAATTAGCTTTCTTATCTATTCCTCTATCTAATCGCCGTGCATAGTTCACTGGAAGAAAACAGCTCATTCAGCCTGTTAGCAATAAAATCATATTACGTTATCCATGTTTGACGTCGCCCATTTACCTGCGTTGGTGGAGAAGTCATTCACGGTCACATAACATGTGTAATCTAGAAACCATTGTCTGTCATATTGTTGGGTGTGCGGGGAATGTCTACATCTGTACTTGGCAGGATCCACTTGTTGGATGTAAACAAGGGACCTACTTTGACCATAGCCCATGTGGCAAGGGTGAGGTGCGTATTACAAGAGCTTACAAGGTGCGAGGAAAATATAACCAACTAACTGATGACTCCAGCAACTGGCCTCTCTGGAGATCTCCTGATGGGGAGACAAGTTGTCGACAGTGAAGGGCACCCACAACTTTACTATGCGTGGAATGAAGAGTTGCCATATAGAAGCTTGATTCGTGAAGGAACAATTTCGCATTGTTAGGATGATATACTCTTGTAATTGTTTTGGTATATTTAGGGTTAGGTAGAGGTCTGGATTTCACAGCATTGAGGTGGTTCTGCATCCTTGTAGAGGAGTAACCAGGCCTTCATATTGCGTCTCTCCTCTAAGGTTTGCCATTCAAAGATGTTCAACATCTCTGTAACGCGACGGCAGCGAAACTTCCCCAAGTAGGGCCACGGCAGCGAAACATTTGTAGTATTAGGCAATCACATTAGGTCGTGATAGCGCCCCCATAGCAACATTCGGGTCGCGGCTGAATGAGACGACCGTCCACCATTACGTCTGAATAAACCAGTAGCATGTGATGATCGTTGTGTCTCTTCTCGAATAATAATATATGGTGACAGCGCGTGATAAACCCACAAAAACATGGCTGAAGCATAATACCAGAGGCAAAAAAAAAAAGAAGCATCACGAAATATTCCCCTCCCGGTAGAAGTTTCCAGGCCTACCGGACCAAACAAACGAGTTAGGCCCAAATGGTACGTCGATTTCGAGCGCTATCGACAAGCTCTGGTCTTGTAACAAATCGCCGCGTGAGCAAGTAAGTGTGGTGTTGTACTTCCATGGGTGAATGCGCCGACGATATTCTCACCACCCGCAGCCGGGCATTGAAACAACACTTCATATGACAACGTTAAGGCCGCATTAGATGGATATTATGAAGTTATAATCGCCAGAACATTATGGTTTGAAAGAGCAAAATTGCAACCAAACGGCAC
>JAMKCH010043368.1:0-35723 GCA_023653785.1 Ophioderma brevispina
TATTTGATGTTTTTGAAATATTTCAAGCCCGGATTTCTAGATTACAAATAAAGGACAATTTTGTCAAAATATTGGTCTTTTGTTACGATAACAAAATCAATTGCTCGGCATCCTAGCACGGGGTACTTCCGAAGGGCTAATTTCTTGTTATATTCGAATTTCTTTATTTTATTGATTTGATCATTCATCATTGTCTACAATATCATTTTTCATCTTACATTTAACATCACGAGTATTTACCGTGCCACACCAATTTGATTACAATCGTCTTCTGTGTTTAAAAACGGTTGAAAGCAGTTATATCCGTCGGAGCGCACAGTCCGGCTCCAAGACATAAGGCCCCGTAGCCGATTTATTTGGGGGTGCGGATGTGCAAGAAGTGGACCTTTTGTTACCGCCACGTGTATTGTACTGACAAACCATTTTTTCGGCTCGCGCGCTCTACTAGTTGCCCCATTTATTTTACGGGACGTCGACTCCAAAAACTGCATAAGTCGCGGAGGGGGGGGGGGGAGAGAGAGGAAAGGATGGATTGAACATCACCGCGCCAAGAAAATAGTAGCAGTAGTAATACAGTCGTATTGACCAGTGGTTATTCATATTCATGCACCACAACCATCTAACTACAGCTTTAAACAAGCGGGTAAACTTCACCATGATAGCGGACCTTTGCCCTTTTAGACACGCGGCGGACTATTTACACCGAACTACCTGCCACTTACACCAAACGTCTTTTGTGTGTGCCCCTGATATTTTGATATATTGGTGTATTACTTATTGGTTCTAATATTCCCCATGTGCTGTTTTTAACAACCCATTTATTTCTCAATGTATCCACAGGACATTTTAGAACGCAGCTATAATGTTGCAGGTGCAATTCCAAAATGAAACAAAAATTTGTAATCGGCTCCGAATTCGGAAATCTGTACACATACATTTGTCTAAACTAGTCCTAAAATTGATAACTGGTGGCACAAAGTTTCTTTCGTGTATTTTCGGTGTGCAGTTTTAAGTTCGTTCAGAGAAAATAGCCTGTTTCCATTTCAAGGCCCCCGCACCAAGGGACGTTTCGGTGACAAAAATTATGTTCTACATATCTTTTGTCCTTTTTGTGGTGAACCCATGCATGTAGACTTAATGTTAAGAATCAAATACAAATAATTAACTAATGTAACTTCTGATAGGGGTAAGAACCTAAAAGAGGCCCGGTGGAACACAACTAGACGGCCCTGCGGGAACCATAGTCCGGCTCCATATAGACTAAAGAGATAAGGGGTGGTTTAATCACGGTAATTGACCAGGTGGTCTTGTTATGATATTTGATAGACCATCACTTACGACATCTGAAACACAAAGTCTTAAAGCTCAGGAGCGGTGGAATCTTGAAGTCAGAGGTCCAATGGGACCCTTATTTTGACATTTTAACTGTTGTTTCATATTTGAGAGTGTAACTTTTGATTGCAAAGTCACACGCAGTTGATTTTGGTTTGTCAAATGAGAGATAATGATTTGGTCTTTCTTTGACACCCAGTTGGGAGTTCAAAGTAGAGTTCACTTCTAAGTTTGAGCCAAAAATTGTTTTTTGGATAAATTTTTTTTGGCCAATTTCTGAAATTTGATTAAATCATATCAATATTCGTAAAAGACTAATCTCTGATTTTTTTCCCCCCTCACCACTGACCTATACATGCAAATACTCTGGAATTGGGTGGTGTATCTGTGCGACAAGTCAGGTAGGTTTGCTTCAAAGTGTTCGACGCCAATTTAAGAAACAACCAAAAATTTGACAGTGTTTTGAATTTTTCACATTTAAAAAGATGAGGGGTGAATTAATCTTATCATCGACCACGT
The DNA here is from genome assembly GCA_023653785.1 of Ophioderma brevispina. Taxonomy (NCBI): domain Eukaryota; kingdom Metazoa; phylum Echinodermata; class Ophiuroidea; order Amphilepidida; family Ophiodermatidae; genus Ophioderma; species Ophioderma brevispina. The sequence goes on from JAMKCH010043368.1 coordinate 1,852, forward strand.
GTCCTGTTATGATATCAACAATATTTCAATTGTGTCCATCTTCTGTGGAACCTCCATCCATGGGTTTCTGGTCCAAAGTCTACTGGAGTTGTGACACCACCTTACATGGTGGTAAGCAGGATGGATCTGACAATTTAGGTATCTAGTGAAGATTATTAAGTCTTTCGGAGAGCATATAACTGCAAAAATATTGACAATCTATCGGCATTCACACTTGCAACCTAGCTTGCCCTATATGTGCACACAAAAATCGTCTAATCTTCATTTAATCGAGGTAGACTTCTAAAGCATTCCACAGGCGGCTAAATATCTACATGAACTGGTCGATTTAGCAATTGATCAACTGGACGGACTTGCCCCTGACGCAAGAAGCACGCCCGGGTAGTCCACAAACGGTAAGGCATGGAATCCGGGTAAGGCAGAACATATCTTTGGTCCATATGGCTCCAAGCTCTTTGGCAATAATAGTCATAAATTATATTGGTGCGTCTAGATTAGCAGAAGCCGGTCCAACATCCATCCACAAACAAAAACATCCAAGTTCGCAATGCGGGTTTCTGTGTTTTGGGTACGTATCTGCATGAAATAATGTGCGGGTGTCAGCTTCAGCATTATCACATGTTACTGCACAAATGACCCTGAAATTACTCCATTCAAACGGATTTTTAAATAGGTAACAAACTTTCTCAACAGCCAAGTAGAATTTTGTGCTCTCAATTATTGGGGCATAGCGTCAGACTGCCAATATCCTCGACTAGAAATGGTAGCAAGGCCGTCTTGAATGATGCCAACAACAAACACTCCAATTATGTTTTAAAAACCGTCATGATCCCCACGAGCCGCGCGTTCCATGTCTTTGAGGCCATGGCCGAGGGAAAGAATCGGACCGTGTCCCATATTATGTGACCACTGTCCACAAAGGATCGCGTTCGTCTCCATAAAAGCAACTCAGGCACCTCATGAACAGAGTACGGCCATTGTCCTGAAGGAAGAACATTGCATTCAATTATGCAAATATCTGGTTGGTCAGGACTTTATTGTAGTGGAGTGATATCCTCTGGCTTCAAGCTTTCTCAATAAAGCTGATATCTGTCTTGTTCATCGAACATATAATGGCACAGGGCCGAGGGACTCGATGAGAGGATAGTCCAGTATCATCTTCAGGTCTACGTTTTGCTATGTTGCTACGTACAGCAAACGACCAAACATGTCTCTGGCGGCGCATCCGACCTCTTTAACTTTGTCAGGTCTTTGGTCTTCATTTTCATTTTGCTGCAATGGGCTAAGTGAAGCGCTCTCATTGTCTGCACTCACTGACAAATTCCTAGCACCATGCCGCCCCTTTCTCTTTCAAATGCAAGCAGATCAACAGATAATTCAGATGAAGCTGCATGCCCAGTGAAGACAGAACAACATGTACATCTGGCTTTTATCATTCAATGCTTGCTTCAACCCGTCTATCTTGTATTATCCCGTTGCATTAGACTGGATTGTTTACAGGAAAAAAAAAAAATGAGACCAAAGATCGCAAAGTTAAAGAAGTTGTGCATCAGAGAGCTATTTGGTCATTTACTGTTAAGTCTTAGCAACATTGACAAATCCGTATAGACCTGAAGAAGATACTGAGATATCCTCGCATCGAGTCCTCTGGCATCTATGCCCATTATGTGGTGTGTTGAACAAGACCAAATAAATCAGGCTTACTAATGAGAAGCTTTAAAGCCAGAGGACAAACATCCACCAGCAACCTAGGTCCTGTGACAAGACAAGACATGCATAATTGATGAAATGCTGTACTGCTGTCATCATTTGGTGGAAGGTGCCTTGAAGTTGTGTATGAACGAGAACATGCTCCGTTGCGACACGTTCACATCATAGTGCCAGGTACGATTCTTCCCCGGGCTCATTCACAAGCATCGAACGTGCGGTCTCGTGGGATCTGAGGCCTCTTTTAAGATAATTGGAGGTGTTTGTTGTCGGCATTATTCAGACGGCCTGCATAATTTCTAGTCGAGTAAAAATGGAAGTCTGACGCGTATGCCCCAATAATGGGAGAGCAAACGACCTGGAGTTCGTCATCACTGTTTGTAGTCAGCATTCATTCAAGACACCCTTGACACAATTTCTAGCCGGAAAAGATGTCACGGTTCCATTGGTGCAGGAATTAATATATCAAGGGATCATGCTTAGCTGGGACACCCACATACTAATGCATACGAGTACGTAGAGCAAAAACAGAGGAAAACCAACCGTAGTGGCTTGTTCATACCAGTTGTAACAGATAATTTGTGATACTTTAACATCAACCATGCGAATGGACGTTCTTGCCTGCTAAACTAGACGCACATGATACGGGGGGTTACTGACGTATTCTGGGCGGATAAACCATGCCACCCGAGTTACAAAAAACACGAGACCTAGGCAGGTCTCACGACTTGCAATAGAGGGTATCAAATTCAACCTACGTCTCTGTCAGTCTCACATAGGTATCAAATTTTACTTTTCAGTTTCAGGTGTTTGAGTATAAAAATCAAAGGAAATCTGTTTAGAATGATGATTATTGTGTTGATATATGCCTCAAACAATCAAATTCCATGGAAATAGCTAAAAAATGAGTGTAAAATTCCAATTGTGAATATTGCTGGACATGGGTATCGGATGGGTGTTTAGAATTGACGTCTGGTCTCGGCAGGGAAGCCAGTTTGAACAGATCTGGGCTCAGATAGGGTACCATTTCATTTGTTTCTGGTATCATATAGGGCAACGCTGGAATCCTTGTAACTAGGGTGGTTACCTGGGAGCTCGTGTACAGGTTCCTTACCCCCCACTCCCCAAGATATAAATATTTAGCTAAAGTGATTGAGACAAAGAGACAGACTGTCCCAATAACAACTATACAATCAAACTTAAAATTATTAAAATTAAAACTGTGCATTTTTGCCAGATTTTGACTTTATTTGTTAGACAAGATCCTAAGCAAATCATCGCTTTGATCCAGTCAATTTGATGGACCCTAAGGCGGAAATTGTCAGTTGAACACAAAGATGATAAAACCACTTGGGCCAGATTTACCTGAAGGTTCAAGAAATAAAGGGATAGGGTGTAGTGGTAGCCATCATTGTGGGATTAAGCGTTTTCAAACAAAAGAAAAACTATACAGATCAGAGTGAATGTATTATCATGCCAATGGAAACTAACCAATAAGTATTTTTCAGTGAAAGACCAGAAATTATTATGGTGGGGGTTGAAATGAGGGACTCACTCTAGGGGACAATACATGAAATCATGGAAATTTGGGGAATTTGACTGCTGAAACTAATGTACCGTCTACAAGTCGTTGAGGGAAAATGTTGTGCTAAAAACGCTCTAATGTGGGGGGACAAATTTACCCCTTCCCCTATTCACCACTGACCTCCAAGATGCCAGGAAAAGGACGGTAATAGGACGAAGAAAGCAGTTGTTACAACAAAGACAAGAAAGGAAAGGATGGTTGTGTTCAAAGGCTCAGTTTACTTCTTCAACAAGGGTTTTTATGGGTTCTATCTTCTGACTTAAAAACTGGAGTAAAGCTGAGACAACAAGATGTTTGGAATTGAATTTCCAAAAGCTAAATGTATTTATTAGCAATTGCGCTTATAAGGTTATAATTATGTTATATCACAAGAAGCAGCACTTTTATACCTACTTTATTTTAATTTTCAATAACGAATGTCTTGACGGGATTTCAATGTCAACTTTGTTGATTTAAGGATAGCCGAAAAAAACGGGGCCCAACAGGTTTTTAACTGTCTCAGATAATTAGCCATAACTCCTGAACCAGACCCCCAAATTACACAACTAAAATCTCATGAAAGCTGGAACACTCCTAAAAGATCTGTAAAACTCCATGAGATGAACAGAAATTGTGGCCAAATAATTATCATGATTGTATATTTTTTTGGACAGTCCTGTATGTTCTGCCTTACCTGGATTCATACCTTAACGCATAGTGGACTATACGCCTGCTTCTTGCGTGAGGGGAGGTCCATCCATTTGATCAATGGCTAAAATAGGACCGTTCATGCTGACAATTAATCACCTGAGAGATGGATCCAGAAGTCTCACCTAATGTAAGCTGATGCATAGAAGATTTTGTGGTGCACAAAGGTACGGACAAGCTAGGTTGCAGAATGTGAACGACGGCTGATTGGTTCATATTTGGCAGTTATATGCTTCCAAAGACTTATATCTTCACTAGATACCTGAAATCGTCAGTCCATCCTGCGTACACCATGTAAGGTGTCCTTCATAAAAAGATGTAACCGTCAAATTATATTGCATGATGTGGAGGGATTGCAGTTGTCACAATCAAGTAGACTTTGGACACTGAAACCCATGGATTGTTGGATATTGACCAAAGGCCAGAAGAACTTTTTTGGATACTACTAGCTTATCCGAAGATATGAAGACGAAAGACAACTCCAGACTTATTCAATCTCATCAGATGAGGATGTGAAAATAAAAGACTCAATTTTGAAAGTTAACATACAGTATACATTTGGAGTTACACTGTAAAATGAGAAATAAGGTGAAGAGGAGTTACATTTAGAGGTCATTTAGCTCTGACATCATTCTCTACCTCCACCCCTCCCCTAACAAAGACTTTGTGCTTCAGATCTCCCAATGGTTGTTATATAAATATCATAACAGACACTCGGTCGATAAGAATAATCCACATCTTTTTAAAATGTGGAAGAGACTCAAAAACTGTAATTTGGGTGTTTCTTAAATATCACGTCGAAGAACTTTGAAGAAACCTAATGACTTGTTACACAAGATACACCACCTAAATTTTTCAGAAGATGTGCATTGTAGCCCTGAGGGCAGTTTTGAGGAAAAAATCAGTTACAAAATGCAAGAGATTGTCTTTACGATATTTATAAATAAATTCTCAAATTTCCGAAAATTGGCCAAAAAACATGCCCCCAAAAAAAGGTTTTTGGCCTCAAAATTAGGTGAATTACTTGAAAACCTCATAAACGGGGTGTCATAAGGAAAGAACAAAATGGTTATCTCTAGTTGACACCAAAACCACTGTTGTGTGCCTTTGCAACAAAAGTTACACTCTCAAATATGAAAACAACGTGTAAAATGGTCAATATAAAGGTCATTGACTTTGATGTCACACTCCACCGCTCCATGAGCTTAAGACTTCGTGTTTCAGATGGGTAAATTGATGGTCTATCCTAAATATCATAGCAAGAAACACCTGGTCAATTACCGTAATTTTAACCACCCCTTATCTTTAGTATAATAGACTATACGGAATTAAAACGTGAATCTAAATGTTGCCGTGAGAGTCGACTGAATTGCCCTATTCCTTTACCGTTGTAGCCGCGACTGTGAGTACGCCGGAAAATCATTACCTTGTACACCGGAATCCATAAATAGTTCAGGCAAAAGGTCTCATGAAAAAAATCAAGTTGTTGGAATCTCTGCCAGGCATTTTATCAACTTGAAAAAAGTATAGTGAACACATTTCATGTTAAAAATATCAATTAGAGTAACACGGCACGACAAACAAAACCATAGTAGTATTGGGAGCTGAGAATTCCAAGGTTCTCACTGATATTTTGGGTTTGTTTGTGAGGGAATAATATTTTTGAAGTTTACATTGTGTAAGCTTTCAAGTGATATATAATTTGTTAGGTTTTCAAAATGTAAATTTGTTTAAAAATCACAAAATAAGAAAACTAAAAAATTATTCTTTTGTTTTATATTGTTTTTTTTTTTTTTTTGAACTTAAAACACTCCATATTCTCAATGACCAAAAATGTCAGTTTGTTTGTATTGGGCCTGTTTTTGTGATTGTGTGTAAGAAAGAACTGAATAAATAATTGTTATAAAACAACAAAAGGTCAGTTTAGATTAGTGGCAAAGTGAAATCATGAAAGGTCACAGTGTCTACAACCTATATACGGAATACGATATGAGCAACAATAAAAACTAATTCATTTAGGAGGAACCAAGGAAATTTGGAATGGTTTTTTGGTTTTGTTTTTGTGGTCAGCGCCAATACCACTCTTCACTTATAATCAAAAACAACAATTCGCCCACACATATTCGCATTTACTCCAAGTCGCGGCCTCCCTCCCTACCTCAAAGAGCAGCATTGTGTTTCGGATCTTTTTTGAATTAGAATCTCCTTAACCGAAAAAATCATGAACTTTGATAATTTCCAACGAGAGAGAGTGAGATTCGAAAACTGTATCATTAGGTCAACTGCCCCTAACCACCAAAAACCTAAGGGATGATCCTCGGCGCCACGAGGATGGTGGCCAAATTTGCAATTCTAATCTTTGATAACAGTTACGGAATCATGGATACTGATATGTGATCAGCACTCAATATGGTGAAAAGCTCCTCTCTGGAATGTTGTCACAGCTAAGTGGTGGTCACAATCTCACGCTTGCCAAAATGTTATTAAGCTTATAACTTTGATGGCTCACTGGTCTAAGCAAGCGAGATCCTGTGTGTATCCCATGAAATTATCGTCTCTCAACTTGAATTGTGTGTTCGCATTCGTAAGCACAACTTTGGTGCAGTATAGGATAGTAAATGTGAGTCTAGGATTGAAGATGAAACGCTTTAATAACTTTTTTTAAACATTCTCTTTGGTAATTTGACTATGTTTTCAACTAAGGACTCACCAAACTAAATCGTGTCCTCAGATAAAAATGGATTAGTCTTGCAAAAGTTCTTTGAAACCAGACAGAGTCGATACCCGGAAGATTTTCTCTGAAATGTAAATGTAAGAAAACACACAATTTATGCAAATTAGCTAATAGAGGACTAGTACAGATTAATGCCACAGGCTTTGCTCATTATTCCGTAGGTTCTCCCCATCAAGACAAAGCTGTGATTTCTATATTCAACACTCCTTTTCCCCTTAGCCAATGATCACGTGATCGTGATATCACACGATATCCATTATTTTTGAAAGTCGATCTGACAAAGACGGATAATGAGATGCAGAAGACCTTATGCACTTAAGTGCAACTTCGCCACTTAAGCATGCAAGGATTTTTTTTATTTCACGGAGATCCAAATTCTTATTGTTATAAATTTGACGAAATTAAAGAGTTTACGTGAAAATACAATTTAACGATGGAGCCTAAATAAAGCAACTTAATTTCTTTTTTTAACTTGATATTGGGTCAATTTGAAAGCAAAACCTCACTAAAATTATGTTCTAGTTCTTTTTCATAAATTGTTACAGTGTCAAAGAATTTTTTGTGTGGACACCAAAGCAATATTGCCTAAAAATTCAAATTGGAATTCAAGTTGGCCAAAGTATTTTTTTCTAAAGTAAACCAAAAAGCATTTAGCTGAAATAAAAACGTTCAGTAAGATACCATAGCTGTCAAGTTGAACATCAAACGTAAATTGATAGTGGCCTCAAAGTGTCCTATTCCCACAATCTTGTCAAAAAATGGTATTCCATAAAGCATTAATGTGATTTAAGCTCATGGGCATTTTACAAATAAACATGAAAAAGCTAAAAAAATTCTGTGTAAAATGGTTTAGGACAGTTGACACCAAAACTTACACGTGAGACTATTGGTTGCTAATACATAATTTTGATTTTTGTTATTATAAAAAACCGGCAAATATCGTTATCATTTTATTACAAATAGAAAACCTTAACCATAACACAGGAAAATAAATATTAAAGGCAGTTCAAGTCACAAAAATTATGCCCCCCAAAAGTGACAAATTTCCTCTATTTTTATTAAAACTTTGCACAAAACAAGTTAAACTTCATCTTCTTTTGGTGGTTAATTTGGTAAGACTGGATGGTATTGAAACAACAAAATGAAGAATCCGTAAATTAAGCTTTAGTAACAATTGTTTATTCTCATGAATTGAACAAGTCACAATTGACCTCTAAATAAATGTAATCACAAAGGGATTGTAAAATCCACCGTGAAGCGCGAGTTTTATTGTTTATAAGAAACTAAAATAATTCATTTGAAAATTGGCAAACTTCATTATTCTTTATATCATGACAAATCGCCCATGCAAACCGAAAACAAAATTGTTAAAGGCTATCCGTTTGCACCCTTCAATGGGATTTACGCAGTTACACATTTAACTTTTTCGGTGCCGGGTGTTGTGAGAGGAGGACTTAGACCATATCAGAAAGGTCTAGGAATCTTAGGTTTGGGTCTAGAAGGACGCACAGTCGCCGAAACTCAGGATCAGAAACTGTGTGTCCAGGACAACAGAGTTTAGTTACATGGGACTGTAGTTTTGTAAATTTTCATTAACAATTTTGAAACCAAGGTTTTTCTAAAGTAAAATTGTATGGGTTCCACAAATCATGGGTTTCATTTTTTTAAATGTGTTTTGGATTGTATTCTAGGGGGCAAAATTTCAAGGATTACAGGAAGGTAAGTTTGCCCTAACTGAGGGTTATAGAACAAGAGTTACAAGGCACAAACGGGTTCAGGTCACACTGGTGTAAAATTTCAGATTCATCGGTTTGTTTTAAAAACGATGCCAAATTTGTTCGTCTTACTGTAAGAAGCCGACAATATATAAAGGTTGCGTTGTCAATGATGTTTTGTTGTATTATAGCAATAACAACAACATTTTTGAAGAGCGCTCCTCAATTTTCAAATTTGATCATTTTTCCTCAGTTATGTTGGTATTTTTGTAGGAAAATCCACTGCGAACGAGAATGATCAAATGTGCGTATTTATCATAAATAAGCGATTTTGAATTTAGAATTGGGATTCCAGATTGTACTTAGCGTCAGAGCTGTAATGCTAATTTTATGTCCGGTCCATGATGAATAGTTTCCACCTCAAGAAAATAACCCTCTAACTTTACGTTGCCTGAACCAATAAACAACTAATGGATGAGCGTAGACACGTACATGGCGCTATTTCCCGCTATTTCAATTCATATTGCAAGGCCGTTTCCAACACCGTGCACATTAATTTACGGAGATCTCCATATTCATTAGCTAATTACAAATTCCTAATCATTTGCGAAGCCACACCGGCATGACATTTTCGAGCTTAAACCATTCACAGGTACATAAGTTTACTAGCCAGTTACGAAAGCACCCGTGTAACAATTCTCAATTTTTTGAAAATTTTTGGGCGCTCTTAAAACAAAAATGTGCTATTATTGCTTTAAAGATGGCACTATTGCCGTGGTCCACATGGTCTATGGGACACCACTAGTCAATACCTGTAAAAGTCGCACTTTCAAAGGTGAAACACAGAATCTTTATACATTTCCTTATTAGTATGACCCAAATGAACGATTTAAAACCAGTTCAACACAACAAATCGGACCATTCTATAAATCCTGGACCATCTACCTGTCCTTGACCTACTGTATAAAAAAACATAGGTCGTAAATATGGGGCAAAGTATACCTTTTAGAAACCTTATGATGCAACCGAACAGATTGTTAAATTTAATACAATTTAAATACAACACCTTTTATTGTTTACCCTGTAAAAATTTTCCCCTATAAACACCCAAACACAGTTTTAAAAATCAGAGATGCCCATTATTTTCTTTTCCCGTCCTTCATGGAATTCTTATTGGAAAACTTTGTTTTAAAATTTGTCAGAGTGTCCTAAAAATAAATGCAAGTCCGTGTAGTTGTGCTATCATTTCAAATTACTGAGAAGTATTCGAATTTTATAACAGATTCTATTGGCAAACTAGTTTTGTTATCCTTTCCAATTATTTGATACGTTTTACTGGTTTTGAAAACAAAGGTATTTTGGAAGCCGCGCTCAAATTACCACATTCCCAGTTTGCCTTAGATCGTTGAAGCAGTTCACCTTTCAAGTTGAGATTAAAATTTCTTCAACTACAAGAATCTCCCGTATTACTCCTGTCTTTTTTTTAAAAAATAAATACCTAAAATATTTATCGTTATTTCTTTATTAAATCCACGGTCTTTTATCGTGTGTACAGTGTTTTCCTCTAGTACTTACGACTTGTCCAAACGCAAGATGTTTTATGAATCTTCCAGTGTGTCTGGTAAAATCCTGTGCATATTGTCAAATTGGGCAGCAGATGGATAATATCAATGAATGCAAATAGTATGGATGCTGACGACTTCCTAGTGTCCTAAAAAAACAACACAACCAACAACCATACCATGAATTTTTTTTGTTACAATGCAATACAATGTCGAGAATGTCCTTATGAACATAGAACATTTCCCTATTTGTCAAAGACATGTGTTCAAATGTTTCATGTTTCGTTTGTTAAGGGTATCTTGTTTTAATTGAACAAAACTACACGTGACTAAAGAAGTAGGATAAAAAAGAGACCGAGAAGGGAAATAAAAACAAGCACCTATATGTACCTAACATGCCTTGAATTGCGATCATCAAACTTTGAACGGCTTAAATTGTGTTTAATACGTAATCGTCTTTGTTCCAAACCAATGAAGCAAGTAGGCGAAATTTAAACAGTATGTGGAGAAAATGCTAGGATTTACGAAAAACTGCAAAATTTCAAAAATTTAAAAACAATATTGAAATTATAGCCCCAACTAAGAGGATTGCATTTATTTTGGGACACTCTGTATATGAAAAAAAAATAAACCAAAACATTAATTACATTTCCCCATGTACTAGTTTCTGAAAGATAAAGTTAACCTTTACTTAACGACCCGAACTCTGTATTTTAGGGGACTTTCAAATTCATTACAACTATCGCAAAATTTACGGTCCTCTCACGAAGCGTCCTAGGACTCTGTGCTATGACGCAAAGTCTTAGGACCCTGTGGTACTGTGATGTAGTGTCCCAGGACCCCAACCTGTGCTGTATAGTCCCAGGACCCTGTGGTACTATGATGTAGCGTCCCAAGGCATACAGATATGCTACTCGTACTTGCTTTCTTAAAAGCAGGCAGAATTCGAGCAGTCCGCTATGGCTTAGCGGTGCAGATTTTCAGACGACCAGTTAGTATGTGTATGTATGGTTGTAATATGTGATTCGATGATTGTTTACGAAGGTTCGAGTCCTGGTCGTACCACTTTAATAGTCGTTGGGTTTCGAATTGTTTTATCAATTTTCTTAATTTATTTACTTAATTTTATTACTTCTCTTAATTTTTTTTATTTATTAGTGATTTTATTCTCTTTTGAAATTTAAATTTATTACTCGTCTTTCATTTTTTTAAAGGAAACTCTTCGTACTATCATATGTTGAAAATCTGGTTATTTGGTGAAATTAGCTTGTACTTTGGCGGGATATTCTTGTATTTCCTCTAGTAATTTTTATAGAAAGTTGTCAGTTTTTTCCATAGACTACTGTGTGTGAGGTAGTATTGCACAAAACGTTAGATCAAACACCACATTTGAAAACATTCACGTATTTATTAGAAGCCAAAAATGTTAATCTTCTAAAGAAATGGTTGCTCATAAAAAATTACTTCGATATATATGAACTTATCCATAAAACTTGAAAGCGAGTAAAAATGGACCCGATTGCGCCAGCTATTTTGCATCTTTAAGTGACACAGATCTCAACATACGTAGTATCAACGAACGGCAAATGTTATCAATTTAAATTTACTACAAAGGATCATTTCCATCAGTCAATTTGTATATGTACCGTTTGTGATGGGTTTAAAAAACAATATCGACTATACGATAATGATGTTCATTACGGTGTCCACATGTATTGACATAAGTTAGTGGCAAGCACGAAATGATAAAGGGTGGTAGATACATGTAACATGCACTCATAAATATGTTTACAAACGTTAAGCTCTTATGTACATTTTTAAAAATATTATGTTTCACAAAAAGCAAATGTTTTGAATGTGTTGACGTTCAATTCCATTTTGGGCCAATCCAACTTGGTTCAATCTCTTCTCAGTTGATCCATTTGCCATTTGCTCCATTTTTTCCGATGATCCAATCCCTTGGGCACTGGGCGGTTATGAAAACAGTTAAAATTCGTCCGTAACCGCTTGACATAATTACCACTTGACCCATTTGACACTTGGCCATTTGCCAAATTGTCCATGTTCCTCAAAAGTTTGTTTGCTTAAGTCAAGTCAAGTGGGCTTCTCAAATCGTAATGGCTGTACTCTCTTGTCCAGCATTGCAGTTTTCATTTCATCCTCTTCATGCCTGGATGTCTATGTAAGTGAGCTGTTATAAATAAAAGATCTATGTTTGGAAGTCCAATGTATCAGGCTTGATACTAATCTGTCATTGCTCCTAAATCAGTGGCTCTCAACGGGTCCTTCTTTCTCTTAGTATGGTTGACACGTTTGGTTTGGTTTGGTTGACGTGTTGTTGTCATTGGGTGCTGAAGGCAGCGCTTACCATCAACAGTTGAAAGAAAAAAACGATCTTTCAAATTCCGTCCTTGGTGAATTTCTCCCCGACAGTAGTGCAACGTCGTCATTGAAGTCGAGATCTGTAGTTTACTTTATGCTTAATCATCTACTCCTCCTCTTCCTATTTTATAGCTGAAAGCACAACTCTTCCTCCTTCCACATGTGACTATTCTAAGGGCGTAATCAGAGGATGATTTCAGAATGTCCCATCATACAATGTATGCTTTGTGGTTAATTCAACGTACATACCAGGATCAAATATTGGACAGCACACAGATTCTAACAGTAAATTTGAATTTGTGAGGGATATTTTAGTCGTTATTTTCATGTTCCAAACCTTATTCGATAAGGAAAATAAGTTAATGCCTATTATGTATAACAAGTCTATTATCCCCAGAGGTCTTTCATTTTACTATCGACAGACTACTGGCAGGGATAAGTCAGATTTCAGACACACTATTTTATACAGAATTCAATGGGATTTGACAGTGCAAATGACAGTTTCACTCTGGTGATTAAAGCAATAACAGCCCATTTTTTTGAAGAGCGCCCCCAATTTTCAAAATTTGATATTTTTGCACAGTTATGTTGATAATTGGTACTAGGAAACTTACCTGTGAAAGAGAATGCTCACAAAAATGCGTTATTTATATAAAATAAGCGATTTTGTAATTAAAAAATTGGGACCCAGAGTGTACTTACGGCAGGAAGCTGGAAATGATAAATAAGTTGATGTCCGTCCATTGATGAAATAATGCTACCTCAAGAAAGGACCTCTAACTTGACTTGCTCTTGAACCAATAGTAAACAACTAATGGATGAGAGTAGATAAGTACATTTGTCGCTATTTCCCGGCTATTTATATTTAGAATGCCCCCGTTTCCCAACAGCCGTTGAATTATTAGGGAGATCTCCGATATTAATATTCTAATTACAAAATTCATTCGTTTGCAACACAGATATTTTCGAGCTCAAACAGTCACAGGTATAGTTACTAGCAGTTACCAATGCAACGTTGTAAAAAAGCTCTGGAGCGTAATAAAGAATAATAAGTAATTCCACATAGGTTAGTTTTCCATCGTTTGATCACTTTAGCCTTTGTTCGATGATACGCACAAGTAGATTGGTTACCATATGCCCTTAGCATTTTCATCATTTACCCCTCCCCGGGGTAGGGAGGTACGGAAAGGGTACGGGTATGTGCGACCCTTAATACCCCCATTTTGCCTCTCCAGCACTTCCCAAGACCCCCAGGTTGAAACATATTTAGTTTTAAGGTCCCATTGTCAGAAAATGTTTTAGCCTCCGTAAGCTTTATTTTCAGCCAATTTTAGGGCTTTTTCCCAAAGCTTGAAAATTTCTCACAATTTCATCCCAAAACCCATGCTTTGGAGAAAAAGTAGTTCACAAGCTACAAGTTCGGAAAAGGAAATCGGGGCCGAAATCCCGACCTGAACAAGTTGAGTCCCCCCCCCCCCGGGCATTACTCGTGGGTGTTATCAGTCTTCCTTGAAATCTATGAAGGAAATTATGCCTAATAGGCCCTGTTGAAAAAAAAAAAAAAATTTTAATTAATGCCGTGTGGTTCGCACCACTTCAATTTCTTTAAGGTCTTTTCTTCTACATGTCTAGAGAATCTTTACCGTCTTTAACTCCTCCTGGCCGAGTGAAACACGCGCTATGTATCGATAGTTATGACATTATGTGGGGTCATTTTCATCAATAGATTCGGGGATTCTAAAAAAGACTTTGAAAAGTGGTTGTGCAGTCTTCGACCTTTTCTTTATTATTGGGATTTCCTTTAAACTGACGTTTTTTCAAATTTGCTAAGTCTGACATATTTGCTTTTTTGCGTATGCGTGTTGTTGGTCTCTATATTGATCTGTTGCTGAGCTCATATAGACCTGAATGTATGTTCTCTTTACAGCTTTCTTTAGCAGCGTATCTCCACATTCTACGAATGACAAGGGGTGTGTAGACCAAAAAAATGGCAATGGAGCCCACTGGCAACTAGTCTCAACTGGCGATGGACTTAACAATGACTAAAATGACGTTTCAAACTGAATACTGGACTAAATGCCCATTGGCTGTAATTCTCAATGGCAAAAAGTGCACGAACAATTTACCCAACAAACAAAAAATTAGTAATGACCACAAATTATTAAATCGTTACACGTGTAGATTTTAGGCTATAAAATGCTTGTTAAATGGTAAAAATAAATCGGTACAAAAATTATATTTTTTACTCTTGCTGTCTTTCCAAGGACAGAATTGAATTAAAATAAAATGAAGTTCATGTAACTTTGTTTTCAAATACTAGGGGCTGAGGGTGGGATTGCCATACCGAATACGAAAAAACGTTTTTGCAAAATTACAAACTTTGCAGGAGTACGCATCAATATAAAAGGTTCATATTATTCCAAGTAAATGAAAAAACGAGATTAACACTCGCAAAAAAAAAATTATCTTGTGTTACTGTAATGGCGCGTAATAAGAAAAAATAAAACATCGTCGCTATGTTATAGACCCGACACAGATTTTTTTATAACTGGAAATACTGACAAAGATAATAGACAATACTGAACCATGGCCATAACGAGACGAATACTGAAACCAAATTTTACGATTTGGAACAGAAAAAGACAGAAGCAGTCATATGGGCTATTCCAGGAAATTATCCACACACCCCTTTGACACACCCTCTTTCTCCACAAATGCATGGGAATTTCCATAGTGAAATATAGAAGGTGAATGGGAAAATCCCATCAAGAATATCCAAAATTGCATGAGGAATTCCACAAAAAGCATATCCAATATTCTACATGTGTTAGTTCCAGATGCCGCACTGACGAGATAACTGAGGTAATTGAGCAAACCTAACCCAAGATGACTTTGAGGGAATCCCATGACTTAATGACCCACTGGAAAAAATCTCTTTTTTCCCAAAGAATACTATAATTAGTAGGCTGCTTTTGGCCTTTCGTTCTCGTTAATTGGTCAAAGACACCAGATGACATGATGAAAAAATACCATGGAATTCCCACGGGAATTCTCACACTGATTTTCAAAAACAGCTTGGAATTCCCATAGTTATTTCGAATTTGAAATTGTCATGGGGTGGCTAATTCCTGGGATAGCCTATTTTGACCTTCCTTAAATTGTCGCACTTTAAAACTGCCTGTGCCATTTCAAGCAGACACTCCTTGTGCTGGGATGTTTGCATTGAAACAGCTGGACCTGGGGACACCGAACAATTAGCACACACCGTCCATGACCCTCCAAATTAGGGACCCTGAGAGTTGTGTATGTAATAAACTTCAGAGTCCCATATTTCAAATGTCCTCGGCCCCCCTTCTTTTATTACATGTAGTCCATTGGACACTGAGTGTCATACCGATAGTCCACAGGAAATGCGAATCAAAACTTACTTAGTATCAGAGGAATCCCATTTAAAACTTGTATGATGGTCCAAGAACTATGAATCCAACTGCATGGAACACTCACAACTAGTATACGTACAGTTTTGCCCCCGGACCCTCAATTTAGGGACGCTGGATTTGTTTTATGTAATATAACAGAGTGCCCCACTATTTAAAATGTTCCAGGGATATTCTTTTTATTATCTAAAAGTGCTCACAGGACAAGTGTATAGAATAGGGTGAATTATTTCAGCCACCAATTTAAATTCGGGCACCTTTTAACATGCAGTTTAGTCCGTAACGTTGCCAATTAGTAGCCCTGTGGCAGAATACTACATTCTTTCCACCGATAGTCCCTAGGACACTGGAAAAATCATAATCTTAGTGTCTGTAGGACTCTCCTAAATTTTCATAAACCTAGGTTTATTAGGACTGGAAATGAAACTCAAACACAGCGTTCCGGCGGACTCTAAAAGGCTAGGTCTGGCTCGCTCAGGACACCGGCAAATCCCTCTAGTGATTCGAGAAGTATTTGAGCAAGCTAAATCCCAATTGCGATGCCCTTTGGCAGCGAGTCGCTGGCAAAAGGAAGCGCAATGGGATTGTGCCAGCGAACCCCCAAAGGACCTTCCTTGCATCATGGTAAACAGAGTGGTATTATAAATGTACCAGTTAGCGAGACAACTCTTCGGGATATTCATGAAGTCGCTCAGCCAAAAGGTAGACCTCGCAAGAGTCGCACACAAACAACTCCTGTCGCACAAACGGGTGCAACTGTTCTAAGCAACAAGTGGTTTCAGCCAGCCATCAGGTGATGTTGGTTACAGGGCACAATGTGTGAATCCTTTGGCGTAATACCAACGAGTTTCATCCGGGGAAAAGCTGATCATGAGTAGTGCTTGTTATCAGGAATTGGAAGGCAGGCCACTCCGGTAGCCTGACTGTGCCCTTGTCACAGCAACAGATTGGTATCCCCTTCCTGTATCAACGGGGGTCAGGTCACGGCAAAAACCCACGGCTTTTGCCAATCCTGAATAGGGCTAGGCAGAGGGGTCTGCCTAGGCCTGTCTGCCTGCTTGTTTGCTTACAGCTACATTTGGCATTCTTGCAACCAAGCGGTTGATCCAGTAGTTTGACTTGCCAAAAATGTAACGGCACACACCAACCAGTTTTTGCCTGATCCTAGACACAGTCCGCGGCTAGGCCTCAGCTCGCTGACTAAATTCATCATCATTGCAACCAGTGTTTGATCCAGTTTTTTGGCTTGCATTCACAGGAGACCTGAGATAGACGAAATATTTGTCTTTTGATGTTGAGGAAGCACAGACAGCACCAAGACAAAGGCCTGTGATTGTCGTGAATGACATTCAGCGGGACTGTTTACATTCAACACCGAGGCCGTGGATGCTTTGTAAACATAAAAAAAGGGAAAAAAAAAAAAAAGTATTGTAAAAAAATATTGGTGATTTATGTGTTCTTCAACTTCATGTTCTTGTTGTAGTGTAACGTTCCACGGATTTCATGCGAGGTGAACTTTGGAAGGAAAGATGAAACTTTGATACTTGCTTGGGAGTTAGTGTTCTATAAAAGAAGACCCCTATTTATTTGTGCAGAAGGAAATGCAAGAAACAACTGAAATTTGTGGAGTGAGCTGGAATCAATGATCAAGATTTCGAAGCAGTGGTTGCACGGCTGAGTACATTTTCTTGTGCTATTGTTTTTTAACCTTAACTGCACTTAGTGCATATTAAACCACCAAAGGTCATAGTCTAGACCGGTCAAACAAGATGAATGCCGTGGGGAATCACTCCGGCGTGTGCTTTCTTGTGTTAAACGCATTTCGTCGTCGATTAATGTCGCGGAAATCGGTCGTGTACCCATAAAGGGCGCTTGATGTGGTTTATTAAGTGGGGGGGCTGGGTCTGAATATGCTAAAAAAATTGTTCTAATCCAGAAACTGAGATAACATGCAATGGGCTAAATTGTGAGATTTGTAATCTACAAAATGCTTTTTCTTCGATCGCAATGGACATTCGGTTCACGAGATAGAGGTATCAAAGTGAGTGAAGTTATAGTGTACGCAAAATTTGCCAAAAATGATCATCTCCTATACTTTATCATGTTAAAAAATTTCAAGGGGTTATAGTGAAGATTTATTTTAAAAGATATTATTTTATGAACTATTAACAACATTATTGTGGATAAGTTGAAGTAATAATATTCATATTAGTCCTTTCCTAATTTAAAGTATTAATGTCACAGGGTAAGTTGATTTTATGTATTTATGGTTACCTCAACCGGCGATCGCTTTAAGAAATGATTTTAAAAATTAATAACGGGACAATGGATGCACCATTTCGATGATTCTTTCAGTAATAATTATTGATAATTCAGGATAAAGAATTTAAAAAAATTAATTCCATATTAACATCAAAAGCGCCCCTCAATTTTGTTTCAATGTTCGAGGCCTATAACTAGTTTCGTTATTATTAAATACGCAAACATCCAAACGAGAACGAACGTAACTAGGAAACGCTACATGCTATGAACATGAAATGGGAACACATATTAAGCAAATACAGGCCGAGTGAACCATGAGGCCGAATTTTCAACATTGTGTTTTCCAATTCACTACCGGAACGCCATGAATTATGCTGATTGGTCGATTGCCGTGCATGGCAACGTTATCAAAATCCGGCTTCATGGTTCACTGCTCATTTACCCCCTGCACATGCCCCCCAAGTTTCATCCCAGTAGCATGTTTGGTTATTTAGTTCCGTTCGTTCTATTGGTGTAGCCAATCGAGAGGCCTTACGGTGGTTACCATGGCAACGCATCGGCAAAATTTTTGTCATTTGATTGTTAAAACTTTGTGACATGGGCACAATAAGTATTATCTATAACCCGTTACACCACTACTTTAGGAAATTAGAAAAATCACTTCAAAGTTCACTGCTTCAGACCCCATCCCACCTTATATATTTCAGGTGAGGGCTATTGTTTATAAAAGCTTTACAACCATGCAAAATATCAATTGTGAAAACTGAGGAGCACATTTAATTGTGCTAGTGTCTCTTTAACACGGTGCATCAATGATATAATCACGTCATTTTGTTTAAACCTATAACGACTTAGCTTACATATTGATTCATATCCGCTACTTTGATATCGTTTGCCAAGTTTAGGTACCATATCCGTCTGGGTTTGTTCTCAGTGCAACTTCAAAAGCCACTGTTCTCTCTAGCACTGCGTTATTTCCTATTCCCCATTTTAAAACAGAACACCCAGTTTGCTTCTGTGCAAACAAATTGAGAATTGGAACAATTCATAAGTGCAAATTACCCGGCTACTATTCTGGAAACTTGTTTGCTGATGTATATAACGGCGTCAAATTGTATTTGGGTAAGTCCTGATAAAGAGTAACATAAATATCAGCAAAGTTCCATTCACACTTGAGTGTATAGGGTTATCGGTTTGAAAAAGTGAGGTGGTTACGTGGACCCAACATTTTGTTTTTCGCGCGCTATTTTATGCTAAATTATTTTTGCCCAAAGTTTTAAGGTAATTGCCTAATAATCAGTTGCGCATATTTTGGTGGAAACAATTCCAATCGATCATGGCGCTTTTATGCTAATACTGGAGTAATTTTTTTAAATTTTTATTTCAACAAGTCAATGTTTTTGTTCACTTATTATGAACAAAATTTTAGGGAAAAAGAGTCCTTCGGAAAAGTGGCGGGAGGGAATTCGGTGCGGTCAGTAAAATCGGTTTGGCACCACCATTTTGAATCTTTTTTTTGATTCTGTTATGTGATCGTAAAAAATTCCAATGGGAAAGTGGTTTTCATTAGCCCTCACCTTTATACACCAGGAAGGCGAACATTAGACCTTAACATTTAATATGGACGCAGAGCGTGACATCACATATGGAAACGTCGAGTTGACAAACCGCG
This sequence comes from Ophioderma brevispina, assembly GCA_023653785.1. Classification (NCBI taxonomy): domain Eukaryota; kingdom Metazoa; phylum Echinodermata; class Ophiuroidea; order Amphilepidida; family Ophiodermatidae; genus Ophioderma; species Ophioderma brevispina. Next base: position 21,595 of record JAMKCH010043368.1, read on the forward strand.
TGCGAGTTTGGCCGGCCGAGAGTTGCAGTGCGCAACGCCCCTGCCCAGCGAGAGTTGCAAGTTCGCAAACCGCTATGCCGGGTGTAAGGAAAACGGAGGTCACCCATGAGCGAGTGCTTACTATTGACAAACATGTACGGAACAAAAGTGCATTGTAGCGAGGACATTTTGATTACAGTTGCGAACAATATGATTGATCAACACTCAATGGATAACTTAATGACAGATGGGTGGTAGGCCACTCAGTCACAGGACACGTAGTTTAGGATCACCGGCGCGCGGAGCGGTTTGCAAGTTGAACGCTTAGGCCGGTGTCATAACTACAGTGTCCGTTGTGACTGAGTGTCCTACCACCCATCTGATATTGTGTTATTGTGCTGAAATGTTCGCAACGCGTTGGACCTTTCGGAAACGAGTTGCGTGTCGGCCAATCAAAATCAGAATCTTTGAAGTATTTCAAAAAATATTCAATCTCACAACGCGTTGCGACCTTAACAATGCGTTGCAACCTCACAACGCGTTGCGGGATAGGTTTATGACCCCTTATTGCATAATTCACAAGCGTTGTGAAGTTACCAACGTGTGTGAGCTTCACAACGCCTTGGAAGGTTGCAACGCGCTGTGAAGCCATAAGGGTCATAACGTAGTGTCGCAACGCGTGTGGTCTTAGTTTTTGAAATTACTCACAGAATGCATGATCTTCTTGATTGGCGACGGCTCGCAACGCGTTGCCGAAATGTTGCAACCGTGCTGCTGAAATGTCGCATCGCGTTGACGAAATGTCGCAACGCGTTGCTACTTTCTAACAACGCGTGGCGGCAATATTAGACCTTTGCGTGTGGGCATTCGCAACGCGTTGTGAAGATGCAAACGCAGTGGTGAAGCTCGCACGCGTTGTGAATGCTTGAAACGCGTTGTGAGGTTCCAAACGCGGTGCTAGATACTTTGACAACGCGTTGTGAGCTCTATGTTTTGGAAAATACGTCACAAAATTCATGATTGTGATTGGCCGACGCCGCAAGCGTTGCCGAAATGTCGCAACGCGTTGCTACTTTCTAACAAACGCGTTGCGGCAACGTTATCAAAATCCGGCTTCATGGTTCACTGCTCATTTACCCCCTGCACATGCCCCCCAAGTTTCATCCCAGTAGCATGTTTGGTTATTTAGTTCCGTTCGTTCTATTGGTGTAGCCAATCGAGAGGCCTTACGGTGGTTACCATGGCAACGCATCGGCAAAATTTTTGTCATTTGATTGTTAAAACTTTGTGACATGGGCACAATAAGTATTATCTATAACCCGTTACACCACTACTTTAGGAAATTAGAAAAATCACTTCAAAGTTCACTGCTTCAGACCCCATCCCACCTTATATATTTCAGGTGAGGGCTATTGTTTATAAAAGCTTTACAACCATGCAAAATATCAATTGTGAAAACTGAGGAGCACATTTAATTGTGCTAGTGTCTCTTTAACACGGTGCATCAATGATATAATCACGTCATTTTGTTTAAACCTATAACGACTTAGCTTACATATTGATTCATATCCGCTACTTTGATATCGTTTGCCAAGTTTAGGTACCATATCCGTCTGGGTTTGTTCTCAGTGCAACTTCAAAAGCCACTGTTCTCTCTAGCACTGCGTTATTTCCTATTCCCCATTTTAAAACAGAACACCCAGTTTGCTTCTGTGCAAACAAATTGAGAATTGGAACAATTCATAAGTGCAAATTACCCGGCTACTATTCTGGAAACTTGTTTGCTGATGTATATAACGGCGTCAAATTGTATTTGGGTAAGTCCTGATAAAGAGTAACATAAATATCAGCAAAGTTCCATTCACACTTGAGTGTATAGGGTTATCGGTTTGAAAAAGTGAGGTGGTTACGTGGACCCAACATTTTGTTTTTCGCGCGCTATTTTATGCTAAATTATTTTTGCCCAAAGTTTTAAGGTAATTGCCTAATAATCAGTTGCGCATATTTTGGTGGAAACAATTCCAATCGATCATGGCGCTTTTATGCTAATACTGAGTAATTTTTTTTTAAATTTGTATTTCAACAATGTCACTGTTATTTATGTTCACATATTATGAACCCAAGATTTTATGAAAGAGTCCTTCGGAAAAGTGGGGGAGATGCTGTGCGCGTCATTTAAATCGTTTTGGCCACCAACCATTTTGAATCTTTTTTTGTCCTGTTAATGTGATCCTTAAAAATTCCAATGGGAGTGGTTTTCATAGCCCTCCCCCTTATCACCAAAGAGATATATGCACATTATACCTTATACATTTAATATGGAACGCTAAGTGGACATAAAACTTCGAGTTTGACAAACCCGCGTCGAGTTTTCCGGCGAGAGTTTTGCATTGCGCACGCATGCCAGCGAGAGTTTTGCAAGTTCGCAACGCTAATGCCGTGTAAGGAACTGAGTGTCCTCCCCCATTAGAGGAGTGCTTACCTTTGAACCTGTACGGAATAAATCGTTACCTTGTAGACGAGGACATTTTGTACAACAGTGCTGACACACAAATGATGCATACAACACTCAATGGATAACTTAATAGACAGATGGGTGGTAGGACACCAGAAGGGACACTGTGGTTTAAGGACAAAGACCGCGAGAGTTTGCAAGTTGCAACGCTATGCCGGTTCATAAATACAGGTCCGTGTGACTGAGTGTCCTACACCCCATCTGTCTATTGTTCTATTGTGCTGAAATGTCGCAACGCTTCGAATTCGCAACGCGTAGCGGTGTCGGCCCAATCAAAATCAAATGAATTCTGTGACGTATTTCCAAAAAAATACTCAATCTCACAACGCGTTTTGACCTTCACAATGCCTTTGCAAACCTTTCACAACGCGTTCGGCGATAGTATTACGCTTATGGCCTAAGTCACAAGCGTTTGTGGAAGCTTTAACACGTTTTGTGGAACTCACACACAACGCCTTGGGAAGGCTTGCAACGCGCTGTGAGACCATAAGGTTCATACCGTATTGTCTCAAGACGCGTTTGGATTCTAGTTTTTGAAATACGTCACAGAATTCATATCTTGATTGGCGACGCCGCAACCGTTGCCAGAATTCGCAACGCGTTGCTGCAATTTCGCAACGCGTTGCAAAAATGTCGCAACGCGTTGCTACTTTCTAACAACGCTTGCGTGCAATAAGTTAGACCCTTATGGCCTTGTGGGCCTTCGCAACGCGTTTTGAAGCTTGTCAACGAGTTGTGAAGCGCGCAACGCTTTGTGGAAGGCTTGCAACGCGTTGTGAGTTTTCCCACACGCGGTGCTAGATCTTTGTCAAACGCGTTTTGGGCTATTTTTGAAATACGTCACAGAAAAGAAATTCATGATTTTGATTGGCCGACGTCCCAACGCGTGCCGAAATGTCGGCCAAACGCGTGCTACTTTCTCTTCATGCTTGAGGCAAGACGTTATGGCCTTTATGCTTGCTGATATGATAAGACTTTACCTTAATTACTTCCCTCACCCAGTGTGTATAATGGTACCAGCAATTATTCAATGCTGGGAAAGTACAGACTTCGCTTTGCGGGAGGAGTGGCGAACACCCACAGCAAACATAATAGGAGGGTCTGTCCAAACGCTAAGGAAAGCGAGAGGGGCACTCCGCGCACAAGCTTGCTTGGCACGAGACTTTTACTTTTTTATTATTTTTTGTATAAATTTATAACTTATATACATTAAATAAATAATAATATAATAAATAGAAAAATAATTTAAAAGCATTTTTAAATAAATAAAAATCAAAATAAAACTCGTGTTGCAAACTCGCCGCATGGTGTCGCACACTTGCAAACTCGCCGGCAATGGCGTCGCAAACTTCACCTCGCCGGCATGGCGTCGCAAACATGCAAACTCGCCGCATCGCGTTGCGAACTTTCAAACTCGCCGTCATTGGCGTTGCTACTTGCAAACTCTCCGGCATAGCGTTGCAATCTATCTATCTAACGGCAGCACCGAGATGCCTGGTGCCCATTTATCGTCGCCAAATGTCCGTTTGTCATTAGTTTGGGGATGTCCAGATTGGATCCTGCTGGATGTCTCGACAATCAATCATGTAGTTAAAGGGGCGAACGACCCCTGTGTTGGCATGGTACTTCAACATGTGACGTCTGAGACTACTTGGTTCAATGGCACGATGACGTGACCGGCAAATCGTGCACGGCGTTGGGGCAACAGAAGATGATTGGAGGGATATCTCCATATATCTGTGCTTTTGTCTTGTGCTCGCGCCCCCGGATATTCCTTTGTACTACTCGCTAGAAGCTTGGTGTAGGTGCCATCCAGTCTATCCTGTAGCTCTCTCCATGGTCAGGTCTCAGACCAATAAAACAGGATCTCTCTACACAGGCTCTAAAGAATTTCACCTTGGTTTATTGGAGATACCATTTGCCATAGTGGTTCTGTTTTATTGCAGGCCTTCCAAGCTGTGTCCGTGCGTGACAGGAAGTCTTCTTGCCTTGTTCGCAGCATAGGACCCTAGATCTTGAAGTCCTTGACCTCTTTGAGTTGGCTACCATCTGCTGTGCAGATAGGTTGATGATCCGTCTTCCTCATTGACAGTCATATATCCAGTTACTTCTCTGGCATTTAGATTTAGGCCGACTTTGTCTGCACCATTCTCAAGTGATGTTAAGATATCTGTGGGGCAACCACTATCAGATCGCTGTTAGACGCAGAGCATCTGCGTATCAAGTCTGTGAGAACTTGACCCATGTGGACGTCCTGGGGAACGCTTGGTTTTATGGTGAGTCCTTTGGGGGTCGTTCATAGATGTCAAGACTCTGTCGATTATGTAAATCAACCACGCTACAAAGAGGAGAGGGAGCAATGGTATCTCCTTGGAGGATTCCAGTAGTTGTTAGGAAACTCCTTTGTGGCCCATCCGCGGTGTGCACAAAGCTATATGGGATATCATACATATTCAAATTGCCTTGACAGTCTCATCTGGGACACCACCGGTAGTTGGCGAGAATCTGCAGCATTACATCCCTGTTAACCTGTCAAAAGCCTTGGAAAAATCTACGAACACAATTGCACGTTTCCTCTTGGAACTTCTCACACTCTTCTATTATTCCCTTTGGGTGGGGGCAAAAAAAAAAAAAAAAGGGGGGGGGGGGGGCAAGTATCTGAGATTGTTGATCTGCCTTTGCGAAACCGTCGGTTCCGTCTGAGATTGGGATCTATGTGAGGAGGTGATTCTGTTTAGCACATGGAGTTGTAGATCTAGAGGCCGTGGTGACAGTGTAATTCCTCTGAGTTTTGGGGTGTTGGAGGTCGCCTTTCCGTTGGTAGAGGAAAGGACTTATGAAATGATGTTGAAAAGGCAGCTGGTTGTTCCCATGTATGTGTTATTACAAATTGCTAACAGTTGATCATGGAAATATGGATTCTAGTGGCTTCTTCCATACTACTGCGAATGTTGTCCGACTCAGGGTCCCTTGTGTTCTTCAGTTTTCTTCAAGCAGATCTGTAATCTCCTCCATAAGTGACCGTCCATTCTGATGGGAAGGGTGTCTGCTAGTTTGTGATTGAAGAAAGGTCATCAAGTTAGTGTTATTCTGAACTGTGCTGCCCATAGAGAACTAAAGTGCTGACACCATGTCACAAGTCGCTCTTCAGTTGTTTTCACCTTGATTCTTATAGGTGGGGTAGTCCCTTCCTTAGCGGTCAGCTCCCCCAGGGTCTTCCATGCAGCAGCATGCTTGGTTTCAAGATGTAGGGCGTCAGTGCTTCACTTCAGCCTTGGACTTACAGCTCCTCAAGCACCACATTGTAAGCGTCATCCAGTGCAGCCTTAGCATCAATCAAGGTTCTGCGTGGAGCTTCTGGTGGATTTAGTACGTGCTTCGTTCTTGCGGCAGCTTCGTTTTTCTCGGCGTTGCTGACTTTGTCCGTTTGAGGCAAAGGCAGGTAGTCCTTCTTCTTTCTTCTAGGTAGCATGCTCCCATGCATTTCTTTGTTTGGCTGAGTGAGGACATTATATACTGCGGTGGAGTTTTTGTCTCAAGCTTCATCAACAAGAGTGTGAACCTTTTATGTACCGCTACAGTATACTGCTCCACAAAGCTTGTATCCCCCACTTCCCCCACTACCTTCCTCCGGTCTAGTGTTTTCATGGGCATCTCTGGGAGGGGTTACCTGCTGACGATAACTATCGTGGCTCCTGCAAGAAACAATTCTGTGATCAGACTTAACATCTTCAAAAGTGCTGTATAGGCTCTTGAGTTCTTAATGCTGTTATCCACTTCTTTCTGACCAGAATATAGTCCTTTGGACAAGGTTCTCCTCCATTTGGGCGTCGGTGTGTCCACAGTCACCTGAAATGAATTTTGGAATTTGTTATTAGTGGCAACAAGGTTTAAATTGTTCCAGAAGTCCTTCAGTTACATTCCATTTCTGTTGACTCGGTGTGCAAAAGTGAACAGCGCGTCGTCAGGCCGAAGCTCGCGTTGTAACTCTCCAGGGATTCCATAAGATTACGGCTGGACTTATCTGTGGTGGCGGTGGATGGTTCATGGTAAAAGTGAGAGACCGTTCCTTTCCTGCTTCTGGACCGTCGTTGTGGGGGCTTTACAGCAATGACTGTTGTTTCCTCAGATTGCCCTTCAGTGTAAGCTTCCAGATGCTCTCATTCAAGTTGACAAGGTTGGAACATGACTTGAGAGCCTTTGTGATAAGAAACCCCACCCTCCTGTAGCTGCCGTTTCAAACTCGACGTTTTATGTCCGCTCTAGCTGCCATAATTTGAGTGTTAAAACATTTGCGCATTTGACAAACAAGCCGCGATGTAATATTCGTGTAAGACTCAAGAGTTAAGACCCCTTAGTACAACGGAATCATGCTTACATTTTGGGCGGATCAGACGAACCATTCTCATCTAGTGTTATACATGTTACGAGATTGCCATCGCTATCCGCCGAAAACGACTATGGTTCTTGGACTGCATTCCTATTCTGATAGAGTAGGTGTTAACTATCTATTGTGTTACTGAATATTATTATAAATCTCACCCCGACCGGGTCGTTGCTATTTTTGTGGGTGTGGCTAAACGGTGGACCTGAAACAGACAGAAGTTTTCCTGCCGTTCGCAGCACCAACCTAATAAGACTAACTTGTAAAATTCTAAACAATACGGTCCATGAACATCTATTAGCGACTTTCGGACACTTTCCGTTATGTTAAACCTTGTCTAACCCGACTTACCAGCTGGGGTTGTTGCAGCCCACTCCATAGATTCCCTGCGACCGCCCCCCCCCCCCTTAAGTGAAGGGGATCCTATGGTGCAATACAATGCAACAGCACATACTTGCTGAGATCAGTTCAATTTTTAATACTGCTTTAGGAATAATCTCAGCCATGGGTCGATGAATCCCAATGATTCTCGATTTCTGCTAATAATGCGGCCAATTAAAAGAGAGTTACACGGCAGGTTACGGGTTTATTCAACACAAAGATGTTAGGTCACAGTCTGCCAAATACCTTTTCTTTCATGACTTTTTTCATCTTCGTTTAATTTTCGAATACACGATGAAATATACGGTAAAAGTTAATTAAACACACAGTAGAAGCGTAATGTTTATTTTGTGGTGAAAAGGACTGGTAATTTGTTTTTCACATCATGAAAAACATAACTTAATCTAAAGCGGGTGGTATTACACCTGAAATCTTTTCGGCTGCATAGAAAACAACAATGGCTCTGCAGTTTAAAGTGCTCGATCCTCTGCAACCGAACGGATTTATGAATAGCACCATTATTTGCTGGAGTCAATGAATCATGGTGTTCACGCGTTGGTCACTGATATTCAGGGCAAAAATTGAGAGCACTTACACCGCTATTTTGCAAGATGGTCGCCTTCTAATTGGAGAAAATCGTATATTTCTTAGTATTTAACTTAGGGAGATGACTTTGGTTTCACAATATATGTTTTGGGGGGTCAAGGAGTTCATTAATGTTATTCCCAAAGCTGAAAATACATTTTCATATTTAACGCAAATCCTTGATAATTAATACCAAAACAAAATTCCTAGCAACTCCTCTTTAGAACTTTCTTACTACGCTTTAGGATGTTTACTGCGCTATTGGTAACAAATTCAAGTATCCGTCGCATTCTGACGTCACACTGGTTTTTTTCGACACTTCCGTTGGTGGAAAGGGGGGGTCCTAAGGCCCCTCACTGTGATGGACTTTATGAAAAGATGGGTATCCAAGAGTTGGCCAATTATACGGAATATAAGTGAGAATAAATATTTGAGAATTTGCGGGTCCCAAGGAATGCCTTGTCTACTTAAAAACAAAAATAGTAGATATTTATTCGCAGCCTTGTAGTGATTCCGCCTTCTCAGTCCATATTCTAAACAATAATACAGACCAATATAAGGAAGTGAAACTTAACTAAGGTGGGATACCAAGAGGGGAATTCCCTGGGCCATTATATGAAGGAAATCAATCGATTTGGAGATTTCCCTATTGTGGTTCCTGTCACATAATCTTTGCTCCTGTACACTATTCACTGCTAAATAAAATCTACTATAACTATTTCACCATTTTGTATGGTTATGACAACATAATAATATTTAATTTATTTGACACTTTATATCCTTTTCAAAATATCATTATAACAGTGATATGTGACAAGAGTGGAATGTGTATTTCTTTGCCTGTAATTATCGCACAATTCTGATGTCAAAGATTTATTTCAGCATATTCTGCTAAATTCTAACCTCGTTAGCTTCAAACTTTACAAAGTGTATTACAAGACAACGTTCAGTTATTGATTATTGGTAATTATTTTAACTTTATAGTTTAAAAACGAGGTAATAAATTGATAAGCCAGCATTTATGTTTCAAGTTAATCTCATATTGCTTATTAACCCTCGGCTACCTGAGCCATTTTTTGTAACAACCCCCCTGGGATTTTTGTTACTGAACATCCGATTCCTGTATTTTTTTCCTTTCCATTGGTATCAAAATAAGTACCAACATCCCCTTTATGACGTCACTATGACGTAATATGTTGAGGAAAGCATGAAAATACTGATTATAGGGTGGAAAATTGATATTTGCAATTTTAGCGACTCAAAAACATTATTATAGCAAAATGCTCGCATTATATAAAACTAGTCCTTTGCCATCAAGAAGAGCAAAAAACCGCATGAAAATCGGAGAATATTGCCTAAACATTTTTTGGGCAATGACAATTTGCTTACATGGAAACTTGATGACGTCATTGTGACGTAAAGGTAGGACCTAGCTAATTATTGGTATCTTACCCCATACCCCGGGGATAATAATTGGACACCAAAAAGGGGGGTTTTGGCAGCTGGGCAAAAAACCTGAAGGCCCTTCGTAGACGAGGGTTAAAATGCAACTGATCATTACTTACATTTGAACTTTGCATTTAAGCGGAAAGCCAACAAGGTGAGACACCCCAAAAATATACTTTAGATTTACTTGAAAAAAAAAAATAATCCAAATATGAAAAATTTTTACTGTTTAATTTTAGTAAATCCCAGTAGGTTCTTCAGTGGAAATAATGAGTAGTGGTTGATTTGAAATTGATCGTCCTTAATTAAAGTTCTAAAGAATGCCAAATAGAATGATTGGGGTTGTGCAAGTCTACCCAGGAAGGACCAGGAAGCATTCAATATTGGGGTTGGTTGATGATATAATTGTCCCGGCTTCTGGGGGTACTATTGATTTATCAGTAAAAAAAGTAAAAACAGGAAGAGTTCCAGGGGGGAGGGTGCAGTTTGCAATCGATATAGGCCTAAACTGAGGATTTTGCTCAAACGATTCCAGAATACCCAACGCCTTAGCACGTTCTAATAATCTTAAAGCGGCCCTGGACATTTTCACAGAAGACAGTTGTACTAAACTAAAGGTGTAATGGATTTTTTCCATGAAATAGTTAAGCACAAATATGGACCCAACAACTGCCGACCCTAATTCATCTTCATTGGCTGCCAATCAGACGATCAACGTGAATAGATCAGCATATACCGGAATACAATTGGTCATAATCAAGATCAAACTGGTAAACAGAGTTAAATCCAAACAACAAGGGGGTCGATTGACCCGTTATAATTATATTAAAAGTTTGACCTGATCGAATGACTTACCCAAATCCCATACCGATATTTCATCTCGTTTGATATCGAAGCTGCAAACGTAATTTGTAAACCCCATAGAGAATACTGGGTTTTTTAAAACTAATAGTGTAGTCGACCCAAATAATTGGGGCACTTTTTCTTTATGCACAGGGGTAAATGAGAAAAATAGATTTTTTTTTCCTACACCAATATTTGGGACCACTTTGAGTAAAATCTGGGATCGCTGGCACAACCAGAGTACGGTATTGAAGCCTGTATAAATGTTTAATGTATTGCCGTAAATCGATTCTAGTCCCGAAGCTATTTTTTTCTCTTTCGTCACCGACGGCACTTACGCATGTGTAGACATTCCTATTTATGAAGATTAACCATAAGACTCTCGGCTATCTATAGCGCTCCATCAAGCCAACGGATGGACCTGACCCCGGTGGGCTCACCCAAACCGGCACCACCGACCGCATGATCGTTACCAAGTTTGCCAAAACGGGACAAAATAGGCACGCCATGGTGGTTAATGACAATGGTTCCCCATCGTATGGTGGTTCTATCCCATTGGATATGTATTTGTGATAAATATTGGACGCAAAAACTGTATTACAACAGGGGGTCACATCTTTGTTCGCTCTCGCGTGCCATATTTGTCCGCGATTTTGGTAACGATCATTACGGTCAGAATCACAGATTGAATGAGCCCACCGGGGACTGACCTAAGTTAAATCCCGGTGTACGAACTGAGTGTCCCCCATAGGAGATTGTCTAGCTACCATAGCAACAGTTACGGAATAAACCGTGACCTTGTAGACGAGGCCATTCGGGTACAGTGCTGAAAAAAATTATGCATACAGCACCCAATGGGGAATCCCAATAGACAGATGTGTGGTAGTACCACTCAGTCACACGGACGGTGTAATATATGACACCGGGTTGGCAGTATACACACAACCGAATGCAGATCTGTGCGTACATTGTACGTGTCATCAAACCCTGCTTGACCGCGCCGCAACTGGCCTTTCTGAGTCAAAACACAGTTTCCGCAAATATAAGTATGACGCAATCAATACTCCCATTGCATTTCCCAATTCAAACTTGGTTCCACTGCCGGAAAATAAGCCATGAATATTTGCAGTGTCACTTAGTAACCGTTCATGTCACCTTGCATAGATAACAGTGTGTTCAGAAGTGACCAAGTGACACCGACACACATAGTATATCTCACTAGTCAATATATGCGCATAATATAGATTATTAGGATACGTTTCAACCCCCAATTTATGGGATTGACTCATGGCGTAACTACTAACACAAAAACAACACCAACATTCCCCAACGGAGAGTCCTTATTTGAATTCTGTTTTCAGCTTCAAACAGCGGATACCATCCCGGATTTTCCCATTACCAATTGCGCATTATATTATTGACCACCTGAGGTCTACGAAGTCTCTCGAACGTAATGAGAGTCTAACGGCGCTCTTCATTTGCAATTGTATACGAAGAAGTCCGTGCCGGACAATTATATTTTCCGTGTTTAACATTGAATAGCAGCATCATCATTCAGTCACAGTTCAATAGTATAGTACAAAACTTAATTGTGATGTTATTGTACTATCTATTGTATTATAGGCATTCAGACCTTATCCGTGAATGGATTATATTGAATAAAAACACCACCTCGGCAGCTAATCCCTGTATTGTATTGTATCATGATATTGCGCTCATAATCTGAAGTCGATGGTTCGAATCCACTCACCATTTATTTGTAAAATCGCTTTTCTATTCTCTTTTATTGACAATAAACACACGTCCGTACTTATAGATCATTGACATCAATGTTTACAAACACATTAGCACTGGTCTACTGACATTTAGATGTGCGAAGAGTATCCCCATACAGTTACAGCATTCAATAGCCACATCACGCCTGATTGAGCGCTAATTTTAAAAGCACAAGCCCCTACAGGTGCTCACGCCATACTTCCGGGCATGGCTTTGTTCGTTGCCTTTGGCGTTGGCGCACACGTCAACGCAGCGATAACTGTATTCTATTACTGCCATAGCCAATGTTTTAACTACGAAAAAAATATGGACGGGACTATTAGCGATCAGGTCTGTACCTTTAAGTTTGAGATCCAAGAACCCAACATACTACATCTGGACAACATTGACTAAAACTCGTTACATATCATTTAACGAGGTATTTTTGAAGAGTTGAGAGACAAACGTTTTGCCTCTGTTCCCGGTTGTTTTAAACACGCTCACCACAATGACTTTTACTAGAAGGGTTAGTGATCGTGTGTATCACTACATTGCCACCGAATCGACTGGCTCTCCCAAAATCCAACGTGCCCCAATCATTAAAAGGCTGGGGTTTCCCCGCGGCTTATGGGGAAATTTTGGTTTTTCCACTGCAAAAGTGAGATAACCCATATGCTGTAAAGTCTTAGCTTTGAAATACTTTTTATTCGACTAAAATCCGACTCCGGTTCCGAAGATATGACTGATCAAAGTATCGGGGCAACCAAAAAAAAAAACTTGCGGAAAAGCATTTTGTTCATAACTTTGCATGTGTATTATTGTTTCAACCAGTGATAAATAAACAATATTTTTCAAATAATCAATGATAGGCTGGGATTTGTGTTTTTTTAAAGTCTTGTATTGAATGTAAAATAAATGACCAAAGATTAAAAAGCTCACTTGTAACACACTGCGATTACATTTTTTATGTATTTCTTTTTTCAACCCTGCTATTTTAACAAAATTATTTACAAAAATTAATAACATCTCCAAATGTGACCAACCACATTATTTAACACAATTTTTAATTAAAAATTATGATAATTAAACTACTACACATTAAAATGGCAAAATAATTACATATTCATATAAATAGCGCCGCAACGTAGCACAAACTTTAAGGCCTATATCTCAGTTCAGTTGTCAATAAATTGCGGGGTGACTAATTTGCGGGCGCAGGGGGAGGGGGGGGGATGGAGGGTGGTTGGGTGTGGGTCGGAGGGGGGGAAGTGGTCGGAGGGAGAATATATGTTGGGGGGGGGGAGGGGGGTGAGTTTTTTGTGGAGGTGGGAGATTTGACGGGGGGACTTGTGGAGGGGTGATTTTTTTTGAGGGGGGTGTTTTTTTTTTGGAGAGGGTGATTTTTTTTGCGGCGTGATTTTTTGCGGGGTGGTGATTTTTTTTTTTGCGGGGTGATTTGTTTTGCGGGGTGAATTTGCGTGGTGGTGAGTTTTTTACAGGATGGGACTTTTGCGGGGTGATATTTTTGCATTTTTTTGTATATGACAGTATGGTAAAAATTGCCCCAGTATTCCCTACAAAAGTTACATGCGAGGCAGAAGAAGAACACACACTAAAACCCAACCACTGTACATCCAAGGAACCGGGGGAGGGAGAGGATTTTATATCCGAATAGGTTACCCCAACCACCAAATCAGTGAAGTAGGAAACCGAAAAGGACCATGGGCTTCTAACCCCCGCCCACCCGGAAATGTTGATTGAAAATGAGAAAACAAACGGCCGAGGGGGGGGGACTCCTGAGGCCAAATCCAATCTAGAGTTGTCCTCTTACTGGGAATCTCTTGCCAATCTATCTGTTTTCGCCCTTAAGTACTACAACAGACTCAATACAGCTAAATGAAGTTTGCTGTATTGAACTTAATTCATTACAAATATACAGGGATTTACTTATTGAAAAGTGACCACAAGTAAAAGCCTATAAGAAAATTAATCTAAGGACATACGTCTGATAATAACAACTGCTATTGACAGATTTTCTGCCCTGTTCCAAGTAAAAATATTTGGTATCATAGGAAGAGAAATATAGGGAAACAGGTGGGTTATTCTTATTTTGAGCAATGATTTCCCAAGAGAAAACCAGTGTCAAAGATACAAAGTACCAGTCAAAATGGTCAACTACTAGGCCAAGGTTCAAGGTCATTTTCAGAGGTACTGTACTTGCTGCTGTACTATTTTACATTG
>JAMKCH010043369.1:0-12864 GCA_023653785.1 Ophioderma brevispina
CTGCAGCTGTAGCTATCTTGACGGGTTCCGGTTGATTTGAATATCTTGTTTTGGTTGGATCCGGTTGGGAAATGTTTGTCGATGAGCTTGATGATCGATCGTCCGATTGATTGAGACGTTCTTGCTGAAAGGCGGGTTTAGGTTATTTGGGTGTTTTTGATTAAAACAGATGATGTTACGTTTATGTTTGCGGGTCGTCCTGCTGCACGATTCCTTGTATGTGAGTTCCGCGTTGTATCAACTGGTTTCAGAGCGTCGTCTGTAGAAAAAAAAAAGCCTCTATGCGTTGTTGAAGGTATCTATGTGATGAAATATCTGATATACGTCTTTGGAGGCGAGGTTCGATGATGTGGTGGGTGGTTGGAGAGCGAGTGGATGGTAGACTGGTCGGTCGTTGGGGTGGTTTGCGGTTTGTGTGGTAGTATCTGCCGTGGTCCAAGGTTGAGAGTGATGTCGCGGAAGTTGGTGAATTCAGGTTGCCCAGGCGATGGTGATGTTGAGGCCGAGATCTCTGAATGTCTTTATGGTGTTTCTGATTTCTGTCGGATGCGGTGCCAGATGTTCTGTTTAAAACTGCTAAGCCGGCGTCTCTGTAGAGTCCAATTTCCCCCTTATCGAACTTCTTGGATAGTATGGTGAGGATGTACAAGCCGATGAGGTCACAAACTTCAGCGCCGTCGTAGCTGCCCCATGGTGGAACGTCGAACAGTTCGTGACACAAGTCATTATTTCTCTTTGTGTACGGACCAAGAGCATTTCACCCTAAACACAAGCAAGGGTCCCTCCGTAATTTGAAAGGGGAAAGAGGAGAAAATGGCATTTTAAGGATTTAAGGGATACATATACAGGCTTGTCCAAAAAAATGTTAACAACTTGGGGACAGGGGTATGTTATTAAAAACTAGAGTACACATTGGTCTTGTTTAGTACGATATGCTTTTTAAAGCCAAATAAATACACTTTTTGCCCGTTGTTCAATCGATATTAGAAAAAAGTGTGTTTCGTTTAAATTAAAAAGAGGGCAAAATCGCATTGGGTCCAGTTTGCATTGGTTACATTTAAGTTTGCGAATCATGATTTTGTAATACATGTAACATACTCAAATTTGAGTATTGATTAATTTTGAATCTACTGAAGGACATGACAATCCATTTTGAACTTCATTTATGGTCAAATAAAGTCGTGAACTTTGTCTTTATGGTGATTCATGACAAAATATAATAGTCAGTTCACATTCATTAGCACTCTTAGCCTTATCACAATCTCTCAAAATCAACCCCATATTTGTATTTGTTTTTGTTTTCAATTTTTTTAATTTTTTTACATATTTTCCAAGAAATTTGAAATTTCATCTTTTTTTTTTTAATTTTTGCAAATTTAATACGAAGACCCCATTTTTGGAAAATTCAGCAAACTTGTTACCGAAAGTACCCTTTTTGAGGCATTTGGGCTGTCTTCCACCAAAAGACCCCACAACATTTCTATGTCACCGAAATGCCACTGGGATTGGTAAGCGCGAACCCTTACCATATCCCTTTCATATGCGACCCCCCTCCCCCAGTGAACTTCCCAACGAAACCTACAATCTGTAGACATAAAAACAAAAACATTCAAACAACACAATATACCTCTGAATGGTCTCTGGACTACGAAGCATGCGGCATTAGAAAAAAGACACCCAATAATGAACCAAAAATGACAAGCTCAAGCCAACATCTCTCCTTGCTATAGAAGAGTCGTTGTGGTACATGTCAACGATGAACGCTTGGTAAACACGGTCGGTGACATCGAACAGGAATCTCGAAGTCTTCCTTCATAATAACCCAGCAATTCTATATACTTCTTTTCCCCCCTTTAAAAATGCAATGCACTGTCAACTTATGTTGCGTGATGCTTTTTCCAAATCTTAAGGTAGAATCGGATCAAGTAAATCATGAAATTTGCATTCTCATATTTAATGAAGGCATATCTTTTGTTCTACGTATTGGATTGAAATGAAATAAATGACAATAAAAGGCTGATTTTATTGCCTCAAAGGATTGCAAACAAAGAAAAAGACCATGCTTTTTTGTTCATCAAGACTTTGTCTCCAGTGTTACATTTGGGGGGGGGGCATATATTCGTATTGTTCAACCCATAGACATATCTGCAAAGGTACATGGTAACATTCCGTCAATGTCCATAGGTGTAATGCACTTGAATAAACATTTGCAATACTGACAAAAGAAAAAGGGTCTTCCAAACAGCGGCTGCACTATGAGAAGATGAAGATGGCACTAAAGACCTGACAGATATTTTGAATTTCATTTTCTATATTTTAATCAAATTAAACGACGATGTTTTGGGAACTCGTGAGAATGATTAATCAAATGAATGCATAAGTTCGATTAAGGAAACGACGGCGACAAGAGAAGACAAGAAAGGAAAGAGAGGATAAAGAAGAAGAAGAAGAAGACAAGAAAAAAGAAGCAAAAAGATAAGAAGACAAAAGGACAGTGATAAAGAAGAAAATAAGAAAATAGCAAAAGGACAAAGAAGACGAGAGAGGAACAAGAGCAAACCGAAGAAGAGAAGAGAAGACCCTGCTCTCCCCTCTCCTCCCCTGCCGCCGGCCCTTCTCCGCCGCCGCCCGGCCCCCCCTCCCCGCCCTCCCGCTCCTCATACGCCCGAATCGCCTTGCCAAGAAAAAAACAAACCCCCAAAGAAATAGTACGCACCGCATATGAGAGTACAAATGCAGAAAGTACTTCAAACTTGAACGGAGACTCAAGAATTTGTCATATTATCCCTCGTCTACCTTAGCCATTTTTTGTAACAAACTCCGAGGGGGGGGGGGTTGTTCGCCCCCCCCCCTGTGATTTTCGTTACTGAACACCGACTTCCTGTAAATTTGGTACCAAAGGAAGCTTAGGTTTCTTCTTTATTCTTTCCATTGGTACCAATAAGTAAGTACACCATTCTCCATTATGACGTCACAATGACGTCATTGTTAAAAGTACGAAAATACTGAATATAGGTGGAAGTTTTGATATTTCGCAATTTTAGCGACTCAAACACCCCTATTATAGCTCTAAAATGATGTCATTATATAAAACTAGTCATTTCCCTCACGTAGAGTCAAAACCCGCAGGAAAATCTGTTTTTTCCTAACCTTGTTGGCGAAAATTGAATTTTCCACTGTGTGTGTCTATGGAAATGGAGTTTTTGCTACATGCGAACTTATGACGTCATTGTGACGTATGCTAGGCATGTTGGTACTTATTTGGTATCAAGTGAAAGAAGAGGAACATATCTATCTATTGGTACCAACATCAATTGTCTTTGTTGTTCCTGTGTTGTGTTTAGGGCATGTTGGTACTTCTCTTCCGGAGGGGGGGGGTTGTTGTACCACCCCCCCTATCGAACACCTTGGGATCACCCTGTATCTTACCTATACCCCGTGGATGTTTGGCTTTTGGATTAAAAGGAGCCGAACATGGCAATTGACAATTACCTTAAATCATTTGGCACCAAAAAGGGGGTTTTAGCAAGCGGGGAACAATAAGGGGGGTGGTAACCACCCCCCCCGTCGGTTATACAGGGTTAAACAAATCCTCTGTTTAATTTGCTCTCTTTAATTGCACTGAATCATTAAATATCTGGTGACGTAAAAAAAATGACCCTGATTGTATCCGCTATTTTTTATAATTTTGCAGGTACATATATCTAACATATTTGCTATCAATTGAAGCTTAGTTCATATCTTTAATTGCCGCAAGGATCATTCACATCGGTTGAGTATAGTACCGAGCTACAGTCGTCTTGAGTCAAGTAGTCTGTGTTGCGCTCTGTCCACAAATTCAACATTAAAATGAATATGATGAATGGTCGTTCGCGCGCAAATCAGTGTCTAGAAGAAATTCGGGCTATTGCAGAGTAAATGTGACGCTATTAACCCCACAAAATTCAGTCAAAAATTACCAATCGATCCCCTCTTGACATTTCTAGGTCCTCATCACTCTAAAAATCATGAAAAAATAAATTAACTTGATACTGTATCAATTTTCTGAGGATTGAATGAATCATACTATATTGAAGGAACAGACATCGGTGACAACCTTTTGAGGTTTAAGTATTTTTTTGTGCAGCCAAATTATGCCACATCTTGAAAAGTGTTTCTATAAAAGTTAGCATTTTCAACGGCTTTTACACTTTTAAGATACCACTTTATCTGACATAAACATAATACCCTTAACCTCATCATTTTTAGGGATCATTTGCTAATTAACCGCGTGCATTCAAAATGGTAATCCGCGAAACTGTAGCTCATCCTATACTTATCCGATTGAATTATCTTTGCAGGAAATTAAATATAATGAAATAGGCTTTTCGATGATGCCACATATTTTAGATATATTTTTTACAAATCAAAATGGCGGACCCAATCAAGGGTTTTTTCAAGTTTTTGTTTTTTTTTACTCACTCCTGTACAACCTCGTAAGGATTCACCATCTGAAATGTTTGACTACGACTGATGAAACGTTCTAAATAACCGGTAAAAGACGTAAACATTTATCCTGTCATTTAGGAAGCGGTGCCTTGAAGCTGTCCAGACAGCAGTGCGCCGAACATAATTCTAAAGGCGGCCTGGTATTTATACTGAGTTTTTATCAAATCAGTCAGGCATCACGAGACGTTACCACGTGATGACTCGCCTTGTTACTTGGTTCATTACTAATACTGTAAGAATTATTTTACTCATGTTGAGTAAAAAGGCACCGCTCTTAATTTGAGTAAAATCTTAGTCAAGTTGAGTAAAACCTTACCGCATGTTGACTGAATCTTATGTCATTGTTGGGTAAATATACTTTGTGTAAGGTTTACTCAACTTTGAACTAAGATTTTACTCACCGATTAAGATCTGTACCTTTTTTACTCAACATGTTTTGGAGGTGTATGTAAATCTTAGCTCCTGTTTCAACCCGGTGTATTCTGGGTATTATCCGATAATCCACCAAATCAAAGGGCATTGTTCGGCAACACAGGGGTGAGCCTACTCAAAAAGCGAACACTGAACGATACTAGTTTTTAGCCTTTATGTGTGCTTAAGGGGTTGCGATAGAGCGTATTGCGAGCGTTTCTCTGATCCACTATTTCAAACTCGACCAGTCTACTATATCGTTAAGTTTGACATGTACAGCGTGAAACTCGCATTTTTTTGTGCTTTCTTGGCATCCATTACACGATAGCTAAAATTTCGTGCTATCGATTAAACAAAAAAAAAACGTGCGACATGTTGCTTTGACAAGTAACATCGTCGCCGTATGTTCTGGCCTTGTAAGTGTGGGTATGCTTTTTCTTTCGCTGAGAATAAACATTTTCATGGCCCCAAGTTTCGCTGACCTCAATTCTATGGTCCAGATACACATGTAATTAGTACCATCGCTTTCTACCCACGATTATGTTTCCTTATTTTAGAAAGTCATTCCATTCCGTGTTGTATTGGTCATAGTTTAATGAAAGGTAAACTAGAGATGATTTAAATAATATACTCTAGATTGTAGATGTACTGCGATTTCTTAACGTTTTGTCCTACTCAGCATTCTTCAAAATGGAAAGAGTTGAAAGCCCGCGATATTTTCAAAGCTTTATTTTGGTTACCGGAAAATAAGCAATAACATTTCCACATTTGACGTACAAATACTTCATAATTAATGTTTCCGATAGAGGTCGCCGTACCATGTAAAAAAAAGAGTTATTGAATATCGGTGTCAATCTGTGCCTTTTGGTAGTGTTTACTTGTGCTATCTACAGTAGATAGCCGAATAGCAAGCTTATGTTTAACTTCATAGATCTTTGTGGAAACGAATAACACATTTGTTACCTACACTACATACACACATCCTTCCAGAGCTACATTGTGGAGTTTTCATGAAAAATCTCTTAAAAAGACACTTTTTTTAGGACCTTTTTCATAAAAATACACTTTTTTCAAAAATATATAAGGAAGAATTTCAAACCTATATAGTTTTGAGATTTTTTTATTAAAAGACACTTTTTTAGACATTTTTTAAGATTTTTCAGTTTTTTTTTTTTCTAGTTTTCTCACTTTTCTTAGCCAAGAGATTGCGCCGCAGGCCTATATAGTTACTAAACTAGAAAAATCCTCTTTTCCGACTAAACTCAATTAATGAGATTAAGTTTATTACGTGTTAAGGACAATTCTTACATATAAAATACGAGAAAATACTCCCACAATGAAGAAAAATACACCCACAATGTAAAAATACTCCCACAATATAAAATACTCCCACAATATAAAATACTCCCACAATGTATCATACATTCATACATACATTCATACATACATACATACATACATACATACAGACATACATACATACATACAGACATACATACATACATACATCATACATACATACCTACTACATACATACATACATACATACATACAAGCAGCTTTTATAAGGCGCCATTTCAAAAGATCACAGCGCAAATCATGCAACACGAGCCAGTGAATAATTGATATGAAACTGAACAATCGAAAAATTACAACAGATGCCAAAAGATGAGTCGTTTAAGTCCCTTTGTTGAGACGGCGATGAGGAGGGAAGAACAACATGAGAGGTAGGATCATTCCACAGTTTTTGGCGGATATAAAGAAAACGCTCTGATTGCGGCCGATTGAGTGAACGATGAGGGTTTTAGGTACAAGAATAGTGTAGGTGGCCGGAGCATGAAGCTGAAAAGCCCCCGCTTAACCAGTGGGTAGAAGGCCAAGAAGGAGGGTAAAAGCCCAACCCAGCGAGACACGGATGAATACATACACCATTGACTTTGAAGAAGATTCTGTCTTTGTTAAAACTGGGTAGCCAGTGGAGCTGCTGAAGCAAATCAGTAACATGGTCTCGTTGCCAGGTTTAAAAATAAGTTTTGCAAACCCCGTCTGAAAAGTTTGAAGGCAGATACGTTTTTGATGTGTTGGAACCCAGCAAAAGAATATCTACCATAACAGAGAGTATATTGAGCGTACAGAACATAAGTAATCAACATCCAGGAACCGACGGATACGTGAAATATTCCGAAGATGGAGTTAAGGCTGCGTGACAAAGATGGTATTAAACCTTCATAGTGATTACAAACCCTGGCTTGAATATATATTATTCCCAGCAAAAATACATGATGGAAGTAATGTAAGATTCCACACAACTAAAAGATATCTGGTCTGGGCAACATCTGGGGGAATTGGGTGAAGAAAGAGTAAAAAAAAGTGGCATTCCTAAGTGTCAAAGTTCAAAACTATAAACATTCCCAACTTGTTGGGATATTTTTGTGCTGATAATATTTTTAATATACAATAACAACATCTTATTTAGATTAGATTCGCCTGAGGCTTTCTGCTGAGCATTAACAGCGCTTATTTGAACCCCATTCCCACAGGAATATTTGGGACAAGACACATTACTTTGAAAGTAGCTCACACTCTTCGTAAGTATTCTGCTCCATTAGCCGTAAATTGTTGTGGTCTCCACATGCAGTACTGCAACCAAAAAACAACAAAAATTATTACAAATCTAATAAAGGATTTTAAAACGCTTCTCTCGTTTCAAAAAAGTGAATACAACAGGAACTACAAGAGGAAATTAATTCGTCTCAATTTCCGCAAATTGTCAAGTCGCGTCAGGTTCCATGTTAACATAACGGACTAACACCCTCTATTGGATAGTTCATAGTATGTAAAACTGACTCATACAGTAAGACAAATAATAATTGATATAAAACGTCAAGTAAGGATACCGTATTCATTGAGTAACAAATTCCGTTCCCTCATCAGAACGCGAGTGTATGTAACCCTCTTTTTTCACACACATACATCGTTGACAGAAATATGAAAGACCTCACCGTTTAATACGTTGGCGCAGGTATCTTAATGACGAACAACTTACCATTGGTAAAATATAGGAACTGTCGTTTGTCGTGGTAAAAAAGACGTTTGCATCTAATTAATTGTTTAGATTTTAATTGTAGCAAATAACGTTATTTTTGCATATTCAAGTACGCTCTGAGCGCACATGGTGTTATTTGTATTTGTTACTTTGAGTTCACTTGTTAAGGATGTTTGTTTAGTTTAAGTCCTTTAAGGGTAACGCATTATCTTAATAACCTTACTAGTGAACAACTTACAAAGATGCATTTCTGATTCGAGTACCTGCTTTCTTGTTTATAATACACTTGCTGATAATATTATGTCGAAAAAGTTTAGTTGATTTTGACCTAACGTTTCGGTGGTTGATCAAATAATACTTGAATGCCAATGTCATTTATGACCACATCACCACACTACGGAAAACATGGTAACTTAATTACCGTACTTCTCAGACTTACCTGCAAAAAAGTGTTAGAAATTAACACTTTTTCTCAACACTATTTTGCACACCACTTTCTAAACATTTTGAAATTCTGTTTAATATCTAACCCTTATTGTCTAACATGTTTTGAAATCTAGAACATTTTAGGGATTTGACATTAGGTGTCATACATTTGATGTCCAGGGTGTTTAGGAATTAAACATGCAAATCTCTAAACAGCTAATTTGCACACCACATTTCCTAAAAAAATAAATAAATAAATACAAACATGGCAATTCTTGTCAGGTCAGGGGACGGTCCGTAACGTGCACGTCAAAAACATACTAATGTTCGCAGTGTCAGCAATACAAAGATCTCAACGTATAAAAACTTACATTGCAAAAACTAGAGTGTTAATATTTGAAACAGTGTCAAGTCGGTGTCAGCTTGTCGTGTATTAAATTCTGCTGGTGAAATTTAGTATTTGAGACGTAACAAAATACAAATGTTAACACCAAAGTTTGGTGTTAATTTAATACCCAAGGATGCGGTCCATATTGATTTCAGGAGGGTTTTAAATTAACAACCAGTAGTGTCAATTTGAAACCCGGCATTATTTAAGAAATAACAGCCTATCGTCGAAATGGTGTAAATCTACACCAGTGGGTGTGGTCACGTATTGATTCCAGAGGGTGTTAAAATTCTGTTACGGTAGACCTGGATCGGCGATAGGCCTACTGAATCTACAAAATGCCATTTTTGCAAAGCGTAAATAGAATTCCTCTCATGCTAAACTAGGCTATTTTGGCTACGTACGGTTTTAGAACGGATGCCTACTCTTCAGTTTTGGGAGTAATGAAAATTGCGTCTCTGTTGAGAGATGAAAGGTACCATCTGGTCTGGTTACAGCAAACATTGCCCTATAACAGTGCCGGCGTGCGAATACTGTATTTAACCTCAACGGTCTTATTGAGTGTTCTTTACGCAAACTACTCCTTAAATACCCCGAGCACGTTTTTCGCCATATACTTCGTTGATCGCGCAATTTATAAACGCTTATGACAGATGTACCATACAAGCATTATACGGCTGTAACGCATACCTCACGCTCAAATGTGGTGTACTGTAAACTCTACTAAGTTTTGTTTTTGCATGTATTTTGCAGAAAAAAAACACAGGTGCTGCATTTGTATTACTTTTCTGGTTTAAAAAGTCACGTGCTAGTGCTAAAATGTGTGCAATTAACGTACGTATTTTCAAACATATAAGCAACCATTTGTGAGCTCATTCCATTCCCGTTTCTTCTACTGATACATATTTTACAGTCACCATTGAGTAGAAATTCTAGTACACTGCTGTAAAAGATGTTATCTAATCCTTTGCGGAGTGGTTATTATTCTGTTTTTGAAGTGTTTATACCCCACCCTGCTTTTATCCCGTACTCTCCGTTGACATATGCATGGGGTGATGGCTGTGTAAGGCAACGAACTGGTAAGTTAAATGTTAACGAACCGCAGATAGGCTTTGAATATGGTATAACCGCGAAAAAGCTTCCCAGTCTAGACGAGGAGACTGTGTTATTAAATTGAGTTTTTAACTCTCGCGGTCTCCTGCATATTAATGTAAGTGCGTCTTGGTGCTCAAACTAAGAAAGGAATGTTCCATTGATACACACGTTTGAAAAGGACTTCACAGGTTGAACATTGTCCGATTAAAAATTCAAAGTTCAACAGTATTCTGTAAGACACTTTTGAAATGGCATGTTGGATTTCCTATCCGTATTAGGGAGTCATTTTCTCCACAGAAGATATAAAATTTTGCAAGGTTCGTTTTTTAAAAATACTATCGTAGAACCATAAAAATTCAAACAAAGGTGTAACAACGAGATGCAGCTACATTTTTTTGTTATTTGGGGGGATGGGTCATTCTTTTTTTTTTTTCTTTTCCTCTTTCTTCCTTGTTAAATTCATTCTTGATTACAACGATTTAGAATGGGTATCATGAATGTAAGGTAAAAAAGGACGAATGGGTGGAAATGGATTTCGCAATGTTCTATGAAATAACCGTGTGCATGTGACTGTGGAAAAGTATGGAATGCTACACATACGATACGACCATCAACAAGTCTCAACCATTTTACCTTTTATGTTGTCTATGGCAAAGACTGAGTTATGCACACGGAAATGAAACACATACAAATATACGAGAAGAGAGAAGAGAAGGAAAAGGAGTCTGGAGAGAGCGTGGAAACTATAAAAGAATTATAAATAGATGAAAATATACATAAAAGATAGAGAGAGATGCAGGGAGAGGATAGATTTGATTTATATATATATATAATTCGACTTACAATTAAAATTGTAAAAAGAAAAAACATAAAAACAATAAAACAAATAAACAAAATAACATTATATATATATCTATATATATAGGGTCAAGCGGGGAATTGGACCGTCCCGGGGCAATTATGGACCCCCCTGTAACTTTTAACTGGGGGATGGTAGGAGTGTTTCCCCTATTGCTACTTGAAAGGACATCATTTGACACTTCAAATCATTTATTAACGAGGTAGTTCCTTAAAGAAAGTTATAATAAATATTTTTCGTGGCCTCGGTCGGAGGTTTTATGCATGGCAACATAATGTACTGCCTATTCCCCGTGTATCATTCATGATCAGATTTCCTAGCTTCACCCATTCTATTACAAAAACGCTGATAATTGGTGTATGTGTGGATCTGGGGGTAAGAAATGGACAACCCTATATTCCCCATGTAGAACATTTATGGGAGCGGGGCAATATGACCATATGAAGGTCCATATTACCCCGCCCTATTGCAATAACAGGGTGGTCATATTGCCGACCATGTGGTAATATGGACCCTTTGCAAAAAAGGTTTGAAAGCCTTAATCCTTTTATTTGGTTAGAGATGAATATCTTTTGGTCTGTACCTACCCAAGAACAAAGCTTCCAATTGAAGTAATGAAAAGTCCTTAAAGAATAAAATACAATTCTTGGAACTTACGATCTTGCTTAAGGATCCATAATTACCCCGCTTTAACCCTATAGTGTGGTGTGTGTGTGTGTTGTGTGTGTGTGTGGTGTGGCGGGGGTGTGTGTGTGTGGGGGGTGGTGTGTTGTCATACCAACCTGGCGATTCGCTCCGCCCCGAAAAGGAGTTAGAGTTGTTTATCTGAGGAGCACTTTTCCCTGTAACTACAAAGCAGGGTCGATTCCGTGATTTTTTGAAAAGTGGGCAAACATGACATTTAGGGATTGGAAGGGTGGCTCTAATTCAGTAAGTTAATATAAGTCATATGTGGTAAAGGGTACGGCAAATAATCACATTAAAGTTTTTAAATGAGACCGTTAGCTTTAGAAATTAGTCAATTTAGTGTGGTTTAGTTAGTCAATGAATTCAGTGCACTTGTCTCATCGTATTAGTTTAATTTAATTTTTGGGGGGGGGGGGGGGGGTAGTGACAGGGGGGGGGGGGGGGGGGTTAACTCATAAATGGGGGGTGCCTTATGTATAAGGTTTATTGTCATTTTGTTGGTCCTCCCTCTGGGTAACTTAACCATTCACCCCACACACACACACACCCCACACACACACACATGCCACACACATACTCACACACAATACACATAACAGTCACATAAAGCACACCTATACCAAATCGATTTATGGTACCAGCCTGCGGTTAGCATAACTCCACTTCTCCTCTACAGGTGTGTTGCCATTTTGTTCGTTGCTCGCCTCTTGTTAACCAATCATCCGGCGTCTAGGTTGTCGTGTGACGTTGTGCTTTGTGTTGGCTTGTTTTTTGTTTATGCCCGTTCGCGCCAGATCTACACTTGGCTTTCTCAACCGTTCAATGCATGTCAGGTTTTTATTCACTCTTCAAGATCAACATTGAAATCTGTTACGTTGAACTTTTTCTATGATGTGGAATCGTTAGGAGTTCGGATTTCATACAAAATCAGCCAGTCTCTTCGGATTTATTTTAAAAGGAAAGAAATTATATCCATATTTGACCTTTTCTTTAAACCTGCGTCATCATCATTTACTTCGTGTCTGGGCATTGTGGCTCATCACATGGATTTATCTAAGCCCAGATCTCTTTAAATTGGAGTAAATTTAATAACTGTTTTAATAATAAAGGAAGTAATACAGCCAGTATCTCTTCATCTTGATATAGTCCAGCGTATTTTAGTTGCGGATTTGGTAACTTCGCTTCGAATAACGCATTAAATGTAAGGTGGCGTCGGAATTCCAAGTAACTGTTATTAATGGTTTGATCCAGTGTGCTTTCAGATGTCAGAACCATTGTGCGGATCCAAAGTCGCAAAATGTTGACGCAGGTTTCATTTACACACCTACCTTTGTGTGTTTTATTCGTCATGCTGTAGAACTATAGTGTTCCGTGTGGTCCATCCATGCCTATTTCCATCTCAGATCTGCAGTTCAAAACCTTAAACTTTCTTGATTTTTCTACAAAATTCCAAGCTGTGCTACC